>CM066568.1:27180098-27290098 GCA_033816785.1 Picus viridis | reverse complement strand
AAAAGTAGAAGTCTCAAAGATATCATGTTCCTGTGTATTCTGTAAAGACTGGTGGCTAGAAAGGAGGGAGGGACCCAGATGGGCACCAGAGAGGCCCTGCTGAGGGTTTCCATCCCCAGATAATTCAACCATCTCATGAGGAGGTCTAAACCTGTCCCAGCAAGCGGTGCTTTGGCCTGACATGGCAGGGAAAGGACACGGTGAGGAGTTGCATGGCTAGGACATAATTTCTCAGCTAATTTTATTTCAAAGATTGCTTAGGCATTTCAAAGTATCTCTCTTCCCCTTGGGCAGCCCTGCCAAAGAGCATTTTTTGGTCTCCAATACATTTATCACTAAACTAAAACCAGTGTCAGCTCTGAATTTTCATGAGCTACTTCTCTACTCTTTCCCCAGCTTTGTTTACTTTAATCACACAATCACAGCATGGTTTGGATTGGCAGGGACCTTAAAGATCATCCAGCTCCAAACCCCCTGCCATGGGCAGGGACACTTCCCACCAGCCCAGGTTGCTCAAGGTCTCATCCAACCTGGCCTTGAACACCTCCAGGGAGAGGACATCCACAATTTCCCTGTTCCAGTGTCTCACTACTCTCACTGGAAATAATGTATTCCTAATCTTCAGTCTAAATCTGCCTTCTTTCAGCTCAAAGCCATTGCCCCCTGTCATGTCACTCCCAGCCCTTGCCAAGTGTCTTTGCCCAGCTCTCCTGTAGCCCCTTCAGGTGCTGGAAGGCAGCTCTAAGTTCTCCCCAGAGGCTTCTCTTCTCCAGGCTGAACAGCCCCAACTCCCTGAGCCTGTCCCCCAAGGATAGGTGCTCCAGCCCTCTGATCACCTTCATGGCCTCTTCTGGACCAGCTCAAACAGGTCTATGTCCTTCTTGTGTTGGGGGTCAGCAGAACTGGACACAGTGCTCTAGGTGGGGTCTGAGCAGAGCAGAGGGGCAGAATCCCCTCCCTGTGCTGCTGCTCTCCCTGCTCTGGCTGCAGCTCAGCACACAGCTGCCTTCTGGGCTGCCAGGGACCATTGCTGGCTCCTGGGGATTTTGTCACTAACTGACCCCCCACCCAGGTCCTTCTCCTTGAGAATGTTCTTAAGCCACTCCTTGCATAGCCTATGTTTATGCTTGGGATTGACCCCAAGCCAGGTGCAGGACCTTGCACTTTGCCTTGTTAAGCTTCATGAGGTTGGCTTGGGCCCCATTTCATTCTGCAGAACTTCATTAATATGTGCTGAGCGTGATGCCTGGCAGACAGCAGTGGCCACAGCCAGAGAGCTGGAGTCCTTTGGAACAGGCAACAAGCAAGTGCTTCTACTGAACATGGAAGAATATTGAAGGGAAAGGGTCTGTGCTGTTGAGTCAGTGGCAAAGGGACATTTTGATGGGAAGCAAGGCCAGCTCTCCCATTTGCATGGAATCACAGAACTGTGGAGGTTGGAAGGGAACTTTGAGACCATCAAGTCCAACTACCTGCCTGGAGGTCACAAACCACTTAGGGGGACCATGTGGCTAAGTTGGTAGCACATAAGACTCTAACTGGGAAGGTCGTGAGTTCAAGCCTGCAGTGGGCAGGAGAGTTCTCTCTGGGCAGCAATGTCCTCCCTCCTCAAGAGGGGATTGGACTTGGTGCCATGGTCTAGTCATGGGGTCTGTGGTGACAGGTTGGACTGGATGATCTTCGAGGTCTCTTCCAACCTTGGTGATACTGTGATACTATTGCTAAGCTACTACCACTCTGCCCAAACACAAATGGCTTGGAAGGTTAGCTTGTTCTGAATGTTAACATCAATTCCCAACAGCCACTTGGACAAGTGAAATGCTTTGTTTTTCTCATAGTTGGACTTAAATGAATATCCACTGCCAATAAATGTTTCGTAGCTCAAAGTGTCATTCTTCCTGGCTGGTTTTGTTCTGCAAAGATTTGTTCTTCCTGTCTGTTTTGTTCTTCAACACTTTTCCCCCCTCTACTCTGCTTTGCTGAGACCCCACCTGCAGCACTGTGTCCAGTTCTGGAGCCCTTGGACAAGAGGGATCTGGAGATGCTGGAAGGTGTCCAGAGAAGGGCCATGAGGATGAGCAGAGGGCTGGAGCTGCTCTGCTATGAGGACAGACTGAGGGAGTTGGGGTTGTTGAGTCTGCAGAAGAGAAAGCTCTGAGGAGATCTAATTGTGGCCTTCCAGTATCTGCAAGAAAGCTGGGGAGGGACTTTTGAGGGGGTCAGGGAGTGATAGGACTGGGGGGGGATGGAACAAAACTAGAAATGGGGAGATTGAGATTGGATGCTAGGAAGAAGTTCTTCCCTATGAGGGTGGTGAGAGCCTGGCACAGGTTGACCAGGGAGGTGGTGGAAGCCTCCTGCCTGGAGGTGTTTGCAGCCAGGCTGGAGGTGGCTGTGAGCAACCTGCTGTAGTGTGAGGTGTCCCTGGGTTGGAACTGGCTGATCCTTGAGGTCTCTTCCAACCCTGACAATTCAATGATTCTATTAAATACCTCCCTTAAAGCCTTGGAAAGAGCAGGCCAAAGGACTGCTTTGATGTGCATCAAAAGTGCTTCTCCTTGATGAAAAATCCCTACTAGACAGCAATTGAAACCAACAAACCCCAAACAAACCCAGACTAGACGGACATCAATTGGAACCAAAACAACAAGAAACAAACCCCAAACAAACCCAGACTAGAAGGACATCAATTGGAACCAAAACAACAAGAAACAAACCCCAAACAAACCCAACTAGAAGGACCCAAAACAACAAGAAACAAACCCCAAACAAACCCAGACTAGAAGGACATCAATTGGAACCAAAACAACAAGAAACAAACCCCAAACAAACCCAGACTAGAAGGACCAATTGGAACCAAAACAACAAGACAAACCCCAAACAAACCCAGACTAGAAGGACATCAGTTGGAACCAAAACAACAAGAAACAAACCCCAAACAAACCCAGACTAGGACATTGTAGTAGCTTGCTGGGTCATTGGATACTGCCTTCTGCAGTTCCTTTCTCTTCTGGCCATGCATGAATAATCCTGTGAATTTGGAGTTTAGGCAGCACAAGTTGTCCAACAAAAAGTACAGTTGCTCATGAATTATTTGGATTTCCATGTGCACAGGAAGGAAATGGCTCAGCACAAGGCTCTAGGCTGTGTGTGTGTGTGTGTGTGTGTGTGTGTGTGTGTGTGTGTGTGTGTGTGTGTGTTAAAGCCATCTGTGACTCCACGCTGTCGTCATGCATGCTATGGGGTCACAGTGTAAGCAGCAGCATGTGAAGGGCCATGGAAAGAGTCTGTGAAGTGCCATGGAAAGGGTCTATGAAAAGCCACTTTAGGCTGCCAAGGCACAGTTCCTGGAATTGGCAATGACATGGGGGCTTGAGGAGCAGGGATGTGCTTGCAAAGCCTGCAGGTGCTGGAGCAGGCTGCCTTTGCCGTGCTGAATGCAGCTCTACCTGAGGGCTTGGTGCCCTGTATCGACGTTGTTAGCATGTTGGTGTGGTTGTTGGCTTGGTCTGGGGCTTTTTTTCACTTGACTATGAGAAAGATGTGAGTCATGCAGCTTCCTCAGAGGAGAGCAGATGACATGTTGAGAGCACACTAATGGTGGAGCAGGGCCAGAGGAGGACACAAGAATGGTCAGGGGGTTGGAGCAGCTCTGCTATGAGGACAGGCTGAGGGAGCTGGGGGTGTCCAGCCTGGAGAAGAGAAGGCTCTGGGAAGACCTAATAGCAGCCTGCCAGTGCCTGAAGGGGGCTACAAGAAGGCTGCAGAGAGACTGTTTGCAAAGGCCTGCAGGGACAGGACATGGGGCAATGGCTTTGAACTACAGAAGAGGAGACTGAGATTGGATGTTAGGAACGAGTTCCTTACTATGAGGGTGGTGGAACACTGGAACAGGTTGCCCAGGGTGGTGGTTGGGGCTTCATCCCTGGAGATATTCAAGGTGAGGCTCAACAGGGCTCTGAGCAACATGATCTAGTGGAGGATGTCCCTGCTGACTGCAGGGGGGTTGGACTGGATGTGCTTTGGAGGTCCCTTCCTGCCCAGACCATTCTATGATTCTATGACCACTCTAATGTGTATTCGGAGTGTGTGATAGAAAACAAAAGGGTGGCTTTGAGGGATGTTGGAGCACTCTGAGGAATTGTGTGCTACAGTTGTTGTTTTTTCCTGTGCCTCTTCGTTTGTTTGTTTTCCTCAAGGGTGAATTCTGGAATCTGTAAACCCCACAGCTAAAACTCCTGGATTTCAGCAGGTCCAAATCATGGAATCAATGAAGTTGGGAAAGACCTCAAAGGCCAAGTCCAACCTGTCACCCAAGACCTCATGACTACCAAACAAATGGAATGGAATGGAATGGAATGGAATGGAATGGAATGGAATGGAATGGAATGGAATGGAATGGAATGGAATGGAATACAATAAACTACAATACACTACAATATACTACACCAGGTTGGAAGAGACCTTCAAGATCATCGCGTCCAACCCATCAAACAATCCAACCCACCCAACAACTAGACCATACAGCCAAGCACCCCATCAAGTCTTCTCCTGAACACCTCCAATGAAGGTGACTCCACCACCTCCACGGGTAGCCGATTCCAATGGGGAATGGAATGGAATGGAATGGAATGGAATGGAATGGAATGGAATGGAATGGAATGGAATGGAATGGAATGGAATGGAATGGAATGGAATGGAATGGAATGGAATGGAATGGAATAAACCAGAGACCTTCAAGATCATCATGTCCAACCTATCACCCAGCACCATCTCATCAACTAAACCATGGCACCGAACACACCATCCAGTCTCCTCCTAAACACCTCCAGGGATGGTGACTCCACCACCTCCCTGGGCAGCATATCCCAAGGGCCAATCTCTCTTGCTGGGAAGAATTTCTTCCTAACATCCAGCCTAAACCTCCCCTGGCACAGCTTGAGACTGTGTCCTCTTGTTCTGGTGCTGGGTGTCTGGGAGAAGAGACCAACCCCCACCTGGCTACAACCTCCCTTCAGGGAGTTGTGGAGAGCAAGAAGGTCTCCCCTGAGCCTCCTCTTCTGCAGGCTAAGCAACCCCAGCTCCCTCAGCCTCTCCTCACAGGGCTGTGCTCTAGACCCCTCCCCAGCTTTGTTGCCTTTCTCTGGACACCTTCCAGCATCTCAACATCTTTCCTAAACTGAGGAGCCCAGAACTGGACACAGGACCTTCTTGGCCAGCTGGGCACACTGCTGGCTCATGTTCAGCCTACTATCAACCAGTACCCGCAGGTCCCTCTCCACCTGGCTGCTCTCAACCACTTTGTCCCCAGCCTGTAGCACTGCCTGGGGCTGCTGTGGCCAGTGTGCAGAACCCAGCATCTGAAGCATTGCAAAGGGGAGGTACAAACACATGAGAAAGCTGAAGCAGATTTCTGCATAAAAAGGACCATTTCCAGACAAATAAACATTGTCTCCTGCTCCTGTAGCCCCCTTTTTTTTTTTCCTTTTTGCAGAGGAACCTGAAGAACTCTGTGAGTCTGCATAAATGTATTCATGAAAGTTTTGCTGCAGCTTATATAAAGATCCTTCCATTTTGACACAAATCAAATTAATCCTCTTTGAATCTTCACTGAAACGATGATGCCAGGCTAAATAAATCTCTTTGAATTCTCATTAACTGTTAGTACAGCTGATTCTTTGACTGCTTCATTAGCATACTTCGTGGCATATGCTCAAAAAGAGGGAAGGGGGGGGGGAAAGCCCCCCACATATAAAAGAACCCTACAATTTAATGCAAAATAGAACAAAGCTGTAGATTTCAGCCTTTGCCTTCCACAGGCTGGAAAGTGCAGGGAGCAATGATCCAACTTGAGCGTTGCAGGAGGTGCTTCTGAATTGCCATTCAAACTGTTTCGTAATTGTGCCAAAGTATAAATTAATTACTCAGCTGTATGCAGATTTTCATCTGTCATAATGAATTAAAGCCATGGAGGAGGGGGAAATAAGTGTGCCAACATGAGAAGGACATCAAACTGCTGGAGCTAGTCCAGAGGAAGCTATGAAGATGAGCAGAGGGGTGGAGAACATCCTCTATGGGGACAGGATGAGATAGCTGGGGCTGTTCTCTGTAGAAGAGAAGGCTCCAGGGAGACCTTAGAGCAGCTTTACAGTACCTGAAGGGGGATACAAGAAAGCTGGGGAGGGACTCTTTACAAAGGCTCTGCAGGAATAGGATGAGAGGGAGTGAATTGGACCTGGAAGAGAGGAAATTTAGACTGGAGATGAGGAAGAAATTCTTTCCAGTGAGGGTGGAGAGGCACTGGAACAGGTTCCTCTGGGGAGGTTGCTGGTGCCTCCTCCTTGAAGGTGTTCAAGGCCAGGTTGGATGAGGTCTTGAGCAAATTGGGGTGGTGGGAGGTGTCCCTGCCCATGGTGTGGAGGCTGGATCTAGATGATCTGTAAGGTCCCTTCCAACTCAGACCGTTCTAACATTCTGTGATAGGATATGAAAATATCCCCAGTGTGACATTAACAGAGAGATAGCAGCAACTGCATTTGCTGCTTCACAACACCACAACTTGTTAATTCCTCTTTCATGATTCTTAGAGAGAAGAAGTTGTGTCTTTCTCCCATGACCATCTCAGTTTACACTGCAGCTTTCAAGAACTGGAAGCTTTCCTCCAGCTCCCTGTTAGTCACAGAGATACTAAAGCTATTATCTGCTAAAGAGAATTCATGATCTGGGTAAAAAAAAACCTACTCTGTTTAATAACCAAGTCTCCACTGAGAAGCCGTGTGGATGAAATGCCACTGCAGAACTGAGGAGGAAGAAATGTGCAAGACCTTCAAGGCAAGAGAGCAGTCCACAGCCATTTTCCACACCGTGTGGCAGCAGCAGCAGAGCGCTCAGAGCTCTTAGCATTCCATTTCCATGATCTAACACTGCTCCATGGAACAAGCTCAGCTCCTTGGCTTGTGGCAAAGGTGGGTGGGATTTCCAAGAGGTCTCCATTTACATCAAACCCCTGCAGAGCCCAAACCGAGTCTCTGTGATTGAATGTGATAGCCTGCACCACATCAGGCATGGCCACAGGCATCAAGCTCCCTGCCCAGGCTGCCAGGAGGGCAGGGTTCTGTATTATTTACCCTATCATTAATATGTTCCATGCTAAGCAGGATGCCTGCTGTCATGTTTCTTGACTTCCACAAGCTAATTCAAGTTGCTGCTCCTTATTACATAATTGTACTGCAATGCAATCCTAGAGGCAGCTTCAGGATGTCTCTTACAGCTTCCCATCATTTATGTAACGTCCCAGAAAAACCACTCCAAAGGCTTATCTAGACCTAAGATTTACTGGCTCTTCCCAGCCCAAATGAAGGAAAATTGCTTGTGGTAAGTCTGTCTTCACTGCAAAGCTGAGGCCCTAAACTCCACAGGGTTAATAAACTTGTGTTGGTCCTGTCAATGTTACCTTGGAACACAGCTACTGCTCTACTTTATTATCCTTCTGTGATCACAAGGAGACTCCTTGTCCTCCCAGGAGAGCCTTCACAGGCTGACGATGCCTGGAGAGATCACTGACAGGAGACAGTGATGGAGTGTGGTGGAGTCCAGCTCCCTTTCCTTCTGTGTCCCACCATCCTTACTCAGATCCCTCTGCCCACTCAGATCAGTGCTCCTACTTCAACTACTTTGGTCATAGATTCATAGTGTGTTTTGAGTCGGAAGGGATCTTAAAGCTCATCCGGTTCCAACCTCCTGCCATTGGCAGGGACAGCTTCTGCTAGACCAGTTTGCTCAAACCCTCATCCACTGTGGTCTTAAACACCCCCAGGGATGAGGCACCCACAGCTTCTCTGGGCAACCTGTTTCAGGGCCTTAACACCCTCAAGAGCTTCTTCCTAATGTCCAATCTAAATCTACCCTACTCTGGTTAAAACCATTGCCCCTTGTCCTGTCACCATGTGCCTTTGTGGAAAGTCCCTCTGCAGCTTTCATGCCAGCTGCATTGCTACCCGAGACACAAAAGCATCGGAACAGGCTGCCATGGGGGGTTGGTGGAGTCACTGCTCCTTTAGGTGTTCAAGAAAAGCGTGGACGTGCCACTTAAGGACCTGGGTTAATGGCCATGGTGGTCTTAGGATGATGGTTGGACTTGATCTGAGAGGCCTTTTCCGGCAGAAACAATCCTTTAAGTCTGTGCAAAGCCCAGAACCATGAGACAAAATCTTGTTCCACAGACTCCTGCTCCCAACACAGTGACAAAGTTCTCTGTGGAGAAGTTGGCTTTCTCTTTCTCTCCCCTTCCCATCCTTAGCTCGGGGAGGAGGCACAGCAGCCGCAGTGAAGGGAAGTGAGAGCAGCGTACCGAGCCCGGTGGAAGCAGAGAGGAAGCAGTAGATCATTTCAGCGAGAGCTGCATGTCTTGGCGGCGTTCCTTGCCACCACCCCCTCCATCCTAGCCTCCTCTGCCCCTCCCACGCTCACACATCTCAAAAGCAGATGGAAAATACTCTGCCAAAAGACATTGAAACACAGTGTTAGAAAGTTACTCTCTCAGGCTGGAGAAAGTGATGGAGAACTCTGGCAGGCGAATTAAATTATTCATAGTCAGTGGCATTTTGGAGGGGAAAAGCGGGAAGGGAAGAGGAGACTGGGACAAGTTGAGGGGGGAATGTACAGGAGCCATCTGGAACACAGGAGGCAGATGCACTTCAGCTTGCTGCCCTTCAGAGAGGGACCTGTGTGGCTGATTCTGGGTTCAGGAGCCGTTCCCAGGCTTCAGGAACTGTTTTCAAAGCCGAGAACGCCGCAGCGCTGCCATGACCTGATGGTTACAGCAGAGCCAAGGCTGTCAGATCTGGCTCCCCTGAAGGGACTCTGCAGTCCCTGGTGCTGCTCAGACCCTGCAGGGACTGCGGTTTACTCATCTGCTGTGTCACTTTTTACGTGTTGCTGGTTTCACTTGGATTTTAAAGGTGTGACACGGAGAAGAGATGCTGAGAGGTATCGTCCCCAGCCCTGTGGGGATGAAACTTGCCTGAAGTTATTTTCTCTCAGTTTCTTGTTTCCTTATCTGACTCTGACCTGCTCTCACAAGAGCTCAGCTACTCTACTTTCAAAAAGCAAGGGGCCTCCTCCTGGTACGACTTCACTGCTCATGAGAGGGCAAAAACTTTGTTCCATCTCCAAACTCTTGCATGGGGAGAGAAGGGAGGAACCACATGTGAGAGAGAACAGAGACCACAACCAGTGTTGTGATGACCATATTGAGAAACCGCGGTGATGAGCACAGGAGAGCAGCCTGGGAAGGGTGGGGCTTTTCTTTGGGTTGTTTCCTTTGGGCTTTAGACAGCATGATGTTGCCAAATATCTAATGCATAGATCTCTTTGAAGCAAAGATAAGAGAAACCCGGTGGGATTTGTCCTCGCAGTACATAGAATCATCGAATCACAGAATGCTAGGGGTTGGAAGGGACCTCTGGAGAGCATCAAATCCAACTCCCCTTCCAAAGCAGGAGCACCCAGGGTAGCTCAAACAAGAACACATCCAGATAGTTCTTGAAAGTCTTCGGAGAAGGAGACTCCACAACCTCTCTGGACAGCTCCAGGGCTCCAGCAACCTCACAGCAAAGTTTCTCCTCGTGTTGAGGTGGAACTTCCTGGGTTCCAGTTTGTGTCTGTTGTCTCTTGTCCTGTCACAGGACACCACTGAAAGGCCCCTGCCTCTTGACACCCACCATTAAAGTATTTGTAGCCATTGCCCAGATCCCCTCTCAGCCTTCTCTTCTCCAGGCTAACCAGCCCCAGGGCTCTCAGCCTTTCCTCCTCACAGAGAGGTTGCAGTCCCTTCAGCATCCTCATAGTGTCCATTGGACTCTCTCCCGTACTTCCTTGCCCCTTTTGACCTGGGAGCCCAGGACTGGATGCAGTTCTCCAGCTGTGGTCTCACCAAATATCTGTGTAGACACAGACACCACAAAAAAAAGAAAGCTGGTGACAGATTTTCCCATCTCATGATCACCATTCAGTATTTAACTCCAAAAACAATGATCTTACTAACTTTTATTAACTTCCAGAACACCATCAAGATAACCTTTTTGGATTTTATTTCATAGAAGATCAACTCAACACTAAACCCTTCAGAAGGGTTTGCAGGCACTTTCTCCTCTCTGTCCCCAAACAGTCCAGGACAGGCTCCAATCAGAGAATCAAGGAATAGAATCATAGAGTCATAAAATCATAGAGTCACTGAATCATAGAATCAATAAGGTTGGAAAAGACCTCAAAGATCATCAAGTCCAACCTGTCACCCAACACCTCCTGACGACTAAACTATGGCACCAAGTGCCACGTCCAATCCCCTCTTGAACACCTCCAGGGACAGTGACTCCACCACCTCCCTGGGCAGCACATTCTGATGGCCAACAACTCTCTCTGTGAAGAACCTTCTCCTCACCTCAAGCCTAAACTTCCCCTGGAACAGCTTGAGGCTGTGTCCTCTTGTTCTAGAGCCATAAAATCATAGAGTCATAAAATCATAGCCACTGAATCATAGAGTCATAAAATCATTGAATCAGTCATTGAATCACAGAGACATTGAATCATAGAATCATAGAATCAGACTCATTGAATTATAGAATCATAGAATCATGGAGATATTGAATCATAGAATCATTGAATCAGAGCCATTGAATTATAGAATCATAGAATCATGGAGATATTGAATCACAGAATCATTGAATCATAGAATCAGAATCATTGAATTATAGAATCATAAAATCATAGAGATATTGAATCATAGAATCATTGAATCATAGAATCAGAGTCTTTGAATTATAGAATCATAGAGATATTGAATCATAGAATCATTGAATCATAGAATCAGAGTCACTGAATTATAGAATCATAGAGATATGGAATCATAAAATCATAGAATCCCAGAGTCATAGAATCATAAAATCATAGAATCATAATATCATAGAATCAGTCATTGAATCATAGAATCATAGAGATATTGAGTCATAGATTCATAAAATCTCAGAGTCACTGAATGATGGAGTCATAAAATTATAGAGTCATAGAGACATTGAACCACAGAATCATACAATCACACAACCATAGAATCACAGAATGCCCTGGGTTGGAAGTGACCTCTAGATGTTCTGTGAGCTCTTCCCTTTCTTGCCCAACTCCTTTTAATGAAGCAGTCACCACGTGTTGCAGAAACATTCCAGGCATTGTCTTTTCCCCATCCTCATAGTCTCACGTCACAGGCAAGCAGCTGTTGGGGTTCTTTTGGCTGGAGTTTGCAAGTAAAACAGCACCTGCCAATCTAATAACCTGAAGGAACTGCTGCATGATTAATCCTTTTTGAGTTATATAGCAGGAATCAGTGAAGTGCTTCAGCATCCTGTGGCTTATTAGCCCTGATGTTCTTCCTCAGCAAGCAGATTTGTTGGGCCAGAGATCATGCACTTGGTTTTAAATCACTCAGCAAACCTGAGGACGAAAAATCATCGTGAAAAACAGCAATAATCAACTTAAAGCAGCACCAGAATGGAGTCAGCAGGGAGAAGATGAATGGCTGTCAGGAGGAATGTGAGGCATGTGTGGCTGGATGTAGATAAGCACCAAGCAGATTGCTTGCTCCAACTTGATCTTGGATTGATTATTTATTTTTGCCTGAGGGACACTGAGTTTCCCTCAAGACTGGCTGTAGTGAATGTGTTTGCCATGAGAGGGTTTGCTGCTCGGGATAGGGCTTCCACGGGAAAGTCATTCCAATGATCCTTCCAAAAGAGTGTTCCATCAAAACAAATATTGAGGAGCTCTTTCCTTCTGAGTCTGCACAAATATTTGCCAAAGGAAAGGAAGAAGAAAAAGGGAAAATCTGCTTATTTCACCAGAACACAGGGGTTTGAAACAGAAAAGTCCTCCTCTTCATCCTAAAACATAGGCAGGGGGTTGAGGTGACAAACAAACACAACCCTAACCAAACCCAGGATGAGAACTGGGGTTTTTGGGTTTTATCATACTTAGGAGGAAATATTTTAAGATATAGATAGATATAAGATAGATAGACAGATATAAGATAGATAGGTGGATAAGAGATATATATGATAGATAGATAGATAGATAGATAGATAGATAGATAGATAGATAGATAAGATAGGTAGATAGGTAGATAACACAGATAGATAGGTAGATAGGTAGATAGATAGATAGATAGATAGATAGATAGATAGATAGATAGATAGATAGATAGAGAGAGAGAGAGAGAGAGAGATATCACAATGTCACAATACATTAGAGGCTGGAAGGAACCTCCAGAGATCATCCAGTCCAACCCCCTGCCAAAGCAGCATCACCCAGGGCAGGTAACACAGGAATGCATCCAGGAGGGTTTGGAAAGTCTCCAGAGGAGACTCCACAACCTCTCTGGGCAGCCTGCTCCAGGGCTCTGTCACCCTCACTGTAAAGAAGTTTCTCCTCATGCTGAGGTGGAATCTTCTCTGTTCAAGTTTGTCTCCATTGGTCCTTGGTTTATCACTGTGCACCACCCAAAAGAGCTTGGCCCCCTCCACTTGACCCCCACCCCTCAGATATTGGTAGACATTGATCAGATCCCTCTCAGCCTTCTCTTCTCCAGGCTAAACAGCCCCAGGGCTCTCAGTCTCCCTTCACAGGGGAGATGCTCAAATCCCTAAGCATCCTCATGGCTCTCCCTTGGCCTCTCTCCAGCAGGTCTCTGTCTCTCTTGAACTGGGGAGCCCAGAGCTGGACACAGGATTGCAGCTGTGGCCTCAGCAGGGCAGAGCAGAGGGGAGAAGAACCTCCCTGGCCCTGCTGGCCACGCTTTTTTTGCTGCACCCCAGGATCCCATTGGCTCTCTTGGCCACAGGGGTGCATTGCTGTCCCAGGCAGAACTTGCTGTCCACCAGCACTCCAAGGTCTTCCTCTGTGTATCTGCTCTCCAGCAGGGCAGCCCCTGACCTGTCCTGGTGACTGTTGTTATTCCTGCCCATATGCAGGACCCTGCACTTGTCCTTACTGAACTTCCTGAGGTTTGCCTGCACCCAGCTCTGTATATTAGTAGTTAACTGCTGCAAACTCGATACATTTATATAAATTAGCCTGGAAAAGCTGAGATCAGGTTTTGAGCTTTGTACCCTGATGAATCTCAGGACTACACAGGACACCAGCAGGTTGAGATCCCTTCTTGCAGTGGTGGTCTTGGACTCAGGGTCCTTCCCTTCTCCTTTGGAACTGTCTCCGTATGATTCCTTTCCTCTGACCCTATCAACAGAAGATTTATGGCTCCTTATCAGGAAGCTACTGAGTCCCACTCACTTGAATGACAAAAACCTCTCCCAGCTTCACCCTGCCTGCCCAGTTTGGAGAAGTCTCAGCCATGCTGCAGGCATTAAGCATTAAGCTGCAATATCATCCAAATGACAAAACCAAACCAAAACAAATCCCTTAACCAAAGGAAGCAGGAGCACCACTATTCCACATCCAGTACCAGCCCTGCTGTGGTCTCAGCTCCTTCTCTCCTGCCAGCTCTTTCAGCAGAGGACACATTTGGACTAAGGAGGAACCAATCCTCCTGATTAAAGCTTGGAAAATCTCTCCCACACTTGCCTCCTGCAAGGCACAGTGGCACCCAGATGAGCCTGGCCCACCCACTCTTCCGCCCTCCTTTTGAGCTCCACACTAGCACACCTGCTCTCAGCAAAATGAAGGCTGCCAGGGCAGCTCCAGGAGTCTTCTCCTGGCAGTATAATCCAGCAGAGATGCTGAGCTTGCCCGCAGTGCAGTTCTGATGGATCTACACAACATGCAGGACACAAAGCTGCTCCACCCCACGAAGTTACCCCCATGCCTCATGGACAGGAGACCACTTGGAGTGAGATGAGAAGAGATGCTCACAGAGGTGCTCATGGAGCCTCCCCTACAAGCACCTGCCATAGGCAACCTAAGCCTGTGGACCATCTGCTTATCCTGTCTTTTGTAGCCCAAGCAGTGCTTAATGCCCTTTGTAGATAAACCCAGAATCACAAAGGATTCAAGGCAGAGGGGACTGGAGATCTCTAGTCCAACACCTTCCTCACATTCTTCCTAATCTCCAGTTTAAATCTCCCCTCTTCCAGCTCAAAGTCATTGCTCCTGATCCTATCTCACAAGCCTTCACAAAATTTCCCTCCCCAGCTCTCCCGTAGCCCCCTTCAGGTACTGGAAGGCTGCTCTAAGGTTTCCCTGGAGCCTTCTCTTCTCCAGGCTGAGCAGCCCCAACTCTCCCAGCCTGTGCCTACAGGGGGTGCTCCAGCCCTCTGATCATCTTCATAGCCTCCTCTGGACCTGCTCAAGCAGTTTGATGTCCTCCTTAATGCCCTACAAAAGCCTCTCTGCTCAGTTAAGATCTTAGGTAAGCTGTATCCACTAACAGCAGATTTCTCTGGCAGCCCAGTGGGCTGAAAACCAGCAGCAGCAGCAGCAGAAGATTTCACTCCAGCAGAGCTGCTGCTTCTCACAAATGTTGAGAGTGGATGCCTGCAACTGCCCCATTTCCTTTTTACCCATCTCAAACATATGTGAGATGGAGAGCTGGTAGAAGAGGCTGTGCTGCAGGTATCTCCTCCTACATGCAGCTATTTGGAGGAGACCATGGAAAGAGAGCAGGCACCATGGGGAGGGCAAAGCAAGCGAAAAGCAGATTGCCCCAAACCTGTTATATCACCAGGCAGGGAAATGATGCAGTGGCCAGGTATGAACTGAGACATCCCTATTCCCTTGTCAGCTGTGCTCTGGTTTCGTGGTGCTGCAGCTTCATGTACAAGCTCTGACAGCACAGGCAAAGCAACTCCATGTCAAATAAGAACTAAATAGACTTGCAGCAGCACCAGCAGCAGCAGCAGCAGCAGGTCTTTCATCAGTGCCACAGTACAAGCCCTACTTTAATGAGTTCAGACATGCTTTGTCTTTGCCACAGCAATATTGACTGAGCCTCTCTTTTAATTAAATAAATGCAGTACACAGAGAGAATTAGCCTCATGGAAACCTCTGCACCAGCAGCAAAAAGGAAAATCCTCCTACTCAAGCCCCCATAATCACTCTGATAAACTGACTGTTCCTTGCTTAAAAGAAACAACAGAGTGTGCAAAGAGTGCAGAGGCATTCTGTCTTTAGGGGCAGAAGATCTCATGTGCCACCTTTACTTCAATGCTGACTGGTACTGTGGAGTCGGTCTGATTAAGGAAAGAGAACTTCTGTGTGATGAGGAAAGGCTGAGAGCCCTGGGGCTGGTTAGCCTGCAGAAGAGAAGGCTGAGAGGGGATCTGGGCAATGGTCACCAATAGCTGGAGGATGGATGTCAAGAAGAAGGAGCCAGGCTCTTCTCAGCAGAGCCCTGCGATAGGACAAGGGGCAACAGAGACTAATTGGAGCTCAGGAAGTTCCACCTCAACAGGAGGGAAGAATTCTTTGGTGTGAGGCTGCTGGAGCCCTGGAGCAGGCTGCCCAGAGAGGCTGTGGAGTCTCCTGCTCTGGAGACTTTCCAGAGCCACCTGGCTGTGTTCCTGTGTGACCTGCCCTGGGTGATCCTGCTCTGGCGAGGGGGTTGGACTGGATGCTCTCCAGAGGTGCCTTCCAACCCCTCCCACCCTGTGATTCTATGATTATTTCTAGACTTTGGTATTTAATTCCCTTTTCCTAGCTGTATTTGGAAGACCCGTGCATACTGATAGGGAGGTGGTAGGTGCATACAGGCACGTTAATAGATACCAACAATGGAAGAGATTAGACAAAGGACTTCTGTTTGTACAGGGCAAAGGAATGCTAACCACCATGAAATGAAATGCACATGTATTCATAGAGTCATGCAATTGTTTGGGTTGGAAAAGACCTCGAAGATCACCCAGTCCAACCAGCAACCCAACCCCACCATGGCCACCAAACCATGGCCCCAAGTGCCATGGCCACAGGTTTCTGGAACACCTCCAGGGATGGGCAGTCCACCACTTCCCTGGGCAGCTTGTGCCCATCCCTGGCCACTCTTGCAGCAAAGAAATTGTTCCTCATCCCCAACCTAACCCTCCCCTGGCACAGTTTCAGGCCATGAGCAGATGATTCCTCTGCCACCTTGTTCTTGAAATGCTTCCTTTCCAACGGGTCCCTCACAAGTGTTTGTGTGCCTAGAACACCTTTGCAGTCTGCTTCTTTCCTTGTCAAGCACAGCTTGGGGTGTGCTTGGCTTTTTGCACAGCAGCTTTGCTGCAACATCCATCAGCTGAATCAGTCCAGAGCCCTGCAAGTCTCTGCTGGTTCACTCACACACACTGCTCCCCCTGACTCGCTCAGCGGCGTGACGTCAGCTCCCTGGAGGCTAACAATGTCATTATCATTACCAGACAAAGACAGTTAGGTAATTTTGTCTGATGGCAGTGCAGATATTGACCTGAACTAATGCATCCTTATTTCCCAGAGAGATGCTGATCGCAGCAATGTGACAGAGCAGGGTTTGCTAACGTTAATCCAAAGGCTGTGTTCTTGTTCAGAAGAGAAAAAGCTTTTGCATTCATATTCAATTTCATCACTTGACACGTCTCTCTCTCTCTCTCTCTCTCTCTCAACTCACTAGGCTTGAAATTCTTTGGCTGTATCAAGACAAGTGCAAGGTCTCAGCCTGTGTGAGCCTGTGGAATATTTTTGTCAGCCTCTAATTTGTACATCTTCTGGCCCTGCAGAGAAAACTCCTATTCAAAAGGCTTCTGGTTTTTTCCCCCCTTTGGGACAGCCTATAGAAATACCTTCAGGGAAAGGAGGCTTGCAGCAGTGATGCCATCTGGTGCACCTGGTGACACCACCTTCCACAGCCCTGCCTCTGGGGTTTGTGCTGCTGACTGCTGGCAACACGCTCGGAATGGAGAGTCCTTTGCCTTAAAGAGCTTCCAATTCCCACATTGGGTTGCGGTTGCCTTGGAAAGCAGAGGGATGCTGTGCATATAATAGCCATTACACAAACAGATTGTGGAAACATGCAAGTTTAAGAGCCCTTCTGGAATATTCTGTGATTACTGTAGCAAACACAGGTCTATATGCCAGCAGAATGATGTATGCTGGGGCTGCAGTCAGTAGAAAGCTTGCTGATAAATGCCGGAGGGGAGCTGTTTAGTGCTGCAGTCTGGGCTGGTGTGCAAGAGCCTCAAATCCAAACTTTGCTGCACAAATCCAAATCGCTGCACTGCACGTTGCAATAAAGCTGATTTATGCTGGAGTTGGGATCATAGAACACTCCCTCCAGATGTTAGGAAAGCAAAAAATAACCTCCAAACCACCTAGCCAGCCCTGAAAAGGCAATCAGCCTTCCCTGAGACACGGAGCTCAGGCAGGGTTTATCGTCCTCTCCTAGCCAGGGTGACAAAAAAACCCACAGAGACTGCTCAGCTGGGAAAGCCAGACAAGCAGCCACTGCCTCCAGCGGGAAGCACCAGTTCCCAAACACTGATCAGCTGCTTGTGGTTCCAGCACAGCCTTCCCACAGCAAAACCTTCTCATTTTAAGGTCATGTTCTCCATTTACAGGGAGGGGAGAGGGAGAGGGGAGGGGGAGGGAGAGGGGAGGGAGAGGGGAGGGAGAGGGGAGGGAGAGGAGAGGGAGAGGAGAGGGAGAGGGAGAGGGAGAGGAGAGGAGAGGAGAGGAGAGGAGAGGAGAGGAGAGGAGAGGAGAGGGAGGGGAGAGGAGAGGGAGAGGAGAGGAGAGGAGAGGAGAGGGAGAGGAGAGGAGAGGAGAGGAGAGGAGAGGAGAGGAGAGGAGAGGAGAGGAGAGGAGAGGAGAGGAGGGAGAGGAGAGGAGAGGAGAGGAGAGGAGAGGAGAGGAGAGGAGAGGAGAGGAGAGGAGAGGAGAGGAGAGGAGAGGAGAGGAGAGGAGAGGAGAGGAGAGGAGAGGGAGAGGAGAGGAGAGGAGAGGAGAGGAGAGGAGAGGAGAGGAGAGGAGAGGAGAGGAGAGGAGAGGAGAGGAGAGGAGAGGGAGAGGAGAGGAGAGGAGAGGAGAGGAGAGGAGAGGGAGAGGAGAGGGAGAGGAGAGGAGAGGAGAGGAGAGGAGAGGAGAGGAGAGGAGAGGAGAGGAGAGGAGAGGAGAGGAGAGGAGAGGAGAGGAGAGGAGAGGAGAGGAGAGGAGAGGAGAGGAGGGAGAGGAGAGGAGAGGAGAGGGAGAGGGAAGAGGAGAGGGAAGAGGAGAGGGAAGAGGAGGAGAGAAGGGAGGGAAGAGGAGGGGAGAAGGGAGGGCAGGGCAGTGGAGGGGAGGGCTGAAGGGAAGGGTTGAAGCAAAAGCTCAGCCCTTTTTCACTTCCGTTTCAGCCACCACCAGTGTGTGTGTGTCGAGGGGATGTAGTCTGACAATGAGCATCCCAGGCAGAAGATAATTAAAACTAAACTCTCTGCAAATAGCATCTTGCCTGCAGCCATCGAGCTCTAGTTCTTCTCTTGAAGTGCTGTGTAATGAAAGGTACATGCAAAGCACATTTCCAACAGGAGGTTGAGCTGCAGGAGAATTACAGCTGCACACCAATGGGGCACCTAATGTTGATAAGGAGCTTGGTATATCCACACACACACACACAGAGAGATCACAAAGGGTTTTCACTCCAAGAGCAGCAATAAGAAGCAGGAAGCCTTGGGCACTTGGGGCTGTCTCTGAATCCCCTGCTGACCAAAAGCAATTGAAGCAAAAAAGGCAAATGGACAACTGCTACCTTGCTGAATCATCCCAGTTCCCCACTGCTGACCTGCCTCTACTTCAGAGCCCCAGTCTCTTTTCACACACAAGAAGAAAGTACAAATTAGGGGCTGACCTGCTGGAAAGCAGCTCCATGGAGAAGGACCTTGGAGTCCTGGTGGACAAGGAATTCTTCCTGGGACAGCAATGTGACCTTGTGGCCAAGAAAGCAAATGATATCCTGGGATGCACTGAGAACAGTGTGGCCAGCAGGTCAAGGGAGGTTCCTGTGCCTCTCTGGTCCAACCTGGTCAGACCACATCTGCAGCATTGCGTCCAGTTCTGGACTTTCCAGTTCAAGAAGGACATAGAATTACTGGTGAGAGTCCAATGGAGGCTGTGAGGATGCTGAAGGGACTGCAACATTTCATTCGCCATTGGAATGTGCTGCCCGGGGAGGTGGTGGAGTCGCCATCCCTGGAGGTGTTCAAGAGGGGACTGGATGTGGCACTTGGTGCCATGGTCTAGTCGTGAGGTCTGTGGTTACAGGTTGGACTCGATGATCTTCGAGGTCTCTTCCAACCTTGGTAATACTGTGATACCACTGTGATCTGTGTGATGAAGAAAGACTGAGAGCCCTGAGGCTGTTTAGCCTGAAGAAAAGAAGGCTGAAAGGGGATCTGAGCAATGGTTACAAATACCTTAAGAGCTGCTGTCAAGAAGGGGCCAGGCTCTTTTCAGTGGTGCCTTGTGATAGGACAAGGGACAATGGACACAAATAGGATCACAGGAAGCTCCACCTCAACATGAGGAGAAACTTCTTTGGTGTGAGGGTGCTGAAGCCCTGGAGCAGGCTGCCCAGAGAGGCTGTGGAGTCTCCTTCTCTGGAGACTTTCAAAACCCACCTGGATGCTTTCCTGTGTGACCTGCCCTGGGTGATCCTGAATCATAGAATTAACCAGGTTGGAAGAGACCTCAGAGGTCATCAAGCCCAACCTATTACCTAATCCTTAACACCTCCTGACAACTGAACCATGGCTCCAAGTGCCACATCCAAGCCTTTTTTGAACACCTCCAGGGATGGGGACTCCACCACCTCCCTGGGCAGCACATCCCAATGGCCAATTACTCTTTCTGGGAAGAACTTTCTCCTCACCTCCAGCCTAAACTTGCCCTGGCTCAGCCTGAGACTTGATCTCCGGAGGGCATGAGGTTTCCCTGTTATCTGCACAGGGCACAACTCCACTTTCCTGCTCAGCAATGCCTTTGAACACTGCTGTGAAGTTTTACAATGCTCTGCTCCACAGTCTTTTGCCTAACTTTTCCCCAGCTGGAACAACGTTCTGCTTACTGTAACCACCCAGGCTGACTGTATGGACAAATCCTGCCAACAGCAATGAATCTTCAGGATATTTATCAGCCTTGTGCAGGCTTAACTTGACATTTAAAACCAGGGAAGGTTTTACCAATAATGTTGGGCTGTTGTATTTTTTTCCTTTGTAGCTAATACAGAAAGCATAATTAATGATCATGTAGCTGAGCCTCTGTAGCATCTTACAATTGATCCTCTATTACACTGGCAAAGTAAGAGGATAATGTGGCCAGCATTTAGTGAGCTGGCAGGAAAACACTTGGCACATCATCCCACTTGGGTTTCATTTGACAGAATTTGCTCAAATGGCCTTGTTTGGGCATAATCTGGTCGAGTGGTTTGGGTTTAATTAAAACAAATTCACATTCTTCTCCTTAGCTCTTAATATGGTTAAAGATGATTGTATTGCTCCTTTTCCTGGTGTGCCTGGATTTGAGGGAGCCTCAGGAGCTCATGTTCTTACACCCTTGAAGGACAAGGGGGCAAAGTAATTGATGATGGAACTGGGCTTCTCCTCCTGGTCACTGGGAGGATGAAACTGCCATCAAGCACAAGGAACCTCTTCGACTGCTGTGAAACTGGTAGGCTGTTTTACCCTCTTTGCTGGGGTCCAGTGAGAAAATGAGATGGCCATGTGCCAGGACTTCATTGGGAGTCATTTGTCAACCTAAGATTAACAAACACATGCAGACATACACTAAGTCAGAGAACTCTTGATGTTGGAAGAGACCTTTTTGACCATCGTGGCCAGCTGCTCACCTAGAGTAGTCCCAACCATCATCATAAAGATCCTCCAGTTCCAACCCCTTGCCGTGGGCAGGGACACCTCCCACCAGCCCAGCTTGCTCAAGGCTTCATCCAACCTGGCCTTGAACACCTCTAGGGAGAGGGAATCCACAACCTCCCTGGGCAACCTGTGCCAGTGTCTCCCCACCCTCACTGGGAAGAATTTCTTCCTAATAGGGACCTACAGGAAAGCTGGGGAGGGACTTTTTACAAGGGCTTGTAGTGCTAGGATGAGGGGACATGGCTTGAAGCTTGAGGAGGGCAGATTTAGACTGGAGGTTAGGAAGAAACTTGCAGAAGAACAGTGCAAAGCAATCAAATCTCTTGAGCTGTTTCTAAATCAAGGCCATTTTTCAACAGTAAAGACTCCATAGGCTGTTAGGAGAGGTGGACAGGAGCAAAAGGATTCTGAATCCTTCAGGTCACTAGCACAGGTTCATGTCCAGTTTCAGACTGAGGGAATATGGAATCATAGAATTAACAAGAGAAACTCATTATTTCCCAGAGACTTTGGTCTCGAGGCTGCGCCCTCTGGGGTTTTACTTTATTTATCCAGCTCAACATGAGGAAAAACTTTGCTGTGAGGGTGCTGGAGCCCTGGAGCAGGCTGCCCAGAGAGGCTGTGGAGTCTGCTTCTCTGCAGACTTTCAAGACCCACCTGGATGCATTCCTGTGTGACCTGCTCTAGGTGATCCTGTTCTGGCAAGGGGGTTTGGATTGATGATCTCTAGAGGTCCCTTCCAACCCCTACCATTCCATGATCCTGATGCAGCAGACCTTGCTCCACTCAGGCTCTATGTAAGGACGTGTTCCCTTCAATGACTTTTTGTCCCCCCACAGGGCTTTTAGTGGATGAATCAACCAAAGCCTTCCACAAGCCACACCAGCAGCCTGGAAGAAAAAAAATCCTCAAGTCTTAAAAATCAGTGATCCTGACACCTCTTCAAAGTGCTCACCAGCTTTCTTCCACATTTCTTGCACTGTTTAACTGTTTAGTTGATTAGGTGGTGTTGGATGATAGGTTGGATGCAGTGATCTTGAAGGTCTCTTCCAAACTATTCTGTTCTGTTCTGTTCTATTCTAGTCTAGTCTAGTCTAGTCTATTCTATTTCTATTCTATTTCTATTCTTGGCCTCCCCCTTTGCTTTTGCCTGTGAGGATTTGTTTGGTGCTCCCATCTTCCAGGGAAAAAAGAAAAGAAGAGAAGGAAAGCCGAGCCCCACACATCCCATTTGGTGTTGAGGTTTTCATTCCTGGGATTATTCCTTTCTCTCCCTGGATGTTCCATCTTGGTTGTTCCTGTGCAGCATGGCTGCCCGGGGATTTGCAATCATAGAATCAATAAGGTTGGAAGAGACCTCAAAGATCATCAAGTCCAACCTGTCACCCAAGACCTCATGCCTACTAGACCATGGCACCAAGTGCCACATCCATTCCCCTCTTGAACACCTAATCTATATGTGGACCTGGTTTTGGCAAAACATCTGTCCTCCACTGGCTTTCTCCAGGGCTGATTTTTGACTGACAAGCTCACAGAGCAAATCTATTCCTGTCTTGTTAAAGGCACTTGTAAGGACTTAGAAGCTCCCCGGAGCATGCACTGAGACATGCCACAGGGTCCAGGCAGTGCTCTCCAAGGCTGTCTTTAATATGGGGTGTGACAAAAATGTACATGGGGAAGAAACTTACCCCAATGTGGCCTGCATAGGAATAGTCTTCTGCTTAACTGCCTCTGGGACAGTGCTTGGAAGCAAAAGTTGGTGAGGGGTTTGGAACACAAGCCCTGTGAGGAGAGGCTGAGGGAGCTGGGGTTGCTTAGCCTGGAGGAGAGGAGACTGAGGGGTGAAATTATTGCTCTCTACAACTACCTGAAGGGAGGTTGTAGCCAGGCAGAGGTTGATCTCTTCTCCCAGGCAGCCAGCACCAGAACAAGAGGACACAGTCTCAGGCCGTGCCAGGGGAGGTTTAGGCTGGATGTTAGGAAGAAGTTCTATACAGAGAGAGTGATTGCCCATTGGAATGTGCTGCCCAGGGAGGTGGTGGAGTCACCATCATTGGAGGTGTTCAGGAGGAGACTTGATGGGGTGCTTGGTGCCATGGGTTAGTTGTTTAGGTGGGTTGGATTGGTTGATAGGTTGGATGCGATGATCTAGAAGGTCTCTTCCAACCTGGTCTGGTCTCGTCTCGTCTCGTCTCGTCTCGTCTCGTCTCTTCTCTTCTCGTCTCTTCTCGTCTCTTCTCGTCTCTTCTCGTCTCTTCTCGTCTCTTCTCGTCTCTTCTCTTCTCTTCTGAGTTGTGTGGGAATTTGAAGCAGTGGGGCAACAACAAGGTGATAGGACAAGGGGCAATGGCTTCAAACTAGAGAAGAGCTGACCTACAGTATCACCAACCTGCATCTTTCATTCATTGGGTTTTTTTTAGTCACTTTCCTTTTCTGTTTAATTTCATTTTTATTTCTCAATTTGCTGCTTCATTGCCTCCTTCAGCTTCGAGGCTCCTCATTTCCTTCAGCTCCCAGTCATTGCTGGTTTTTCTGTTTCTCCATTCATTTTCACTCTTATTGCTTTTTCCACTCTTTTTGGTTAATTATTATTCTTCTTTATTTTGTCTCTCTCTCTCCCTCTGTTTATTTTCCATTTTCTTCCCTTTATTGCTTCTTTGTTTTTTTCATGCCAGCAACAACAATTCTTTATCCACAGCACACTTAGGATCATAGAATCACTTCCACTATGGTAGTATCATAGTATCAGTCAGGGTTGGAAGGGACCACAAGGATCATCTAGTTCCAACCCCCTGCCATGGGCAGGGACACCCCACACTAGATCAGGTATTGCTTATTGCTACTTGCTACTCACTTATTGCTTAGCATTAATTAATAAGCCATTAATATTAGTAAATCATATTATTAATTAATTATCAATAATTCATTATTACTTAACAAGCAATTAATATTGTTAATTAATAAGTAATTGATATTAGTGAATCATATTGTTAATTAATTGTTGGTAATTCCTTATTAACTAGTAATTAATATTAGTAAATCATGTTGAAATTGCTTATTAGTAATTAATTAATATTAATAAATGCTATTAATCAGTTACAGTAAGTAGAAATAAGTAGTAAGTAAGGAGGTGGCAAAGCACTGAAAGGAAGCTCTCTGGATTGGATTCGGTGCTTAAATGAGGTCCACCCCTTTCATACCTGAAGGCTGATGGTAAGGGTCCAAAGGAGACCACAAAGGTGATCAGAGGGCTGGAGAACCTCCCCTAGGGGGACAGGCTGAGGGAGCTGGGGCTGTTCAGCCTGGAGAAGAGAAGGCTCCAGGGAGACCTTGGAGCAGCCTTCCAGTACCTGAAGGAGCTACAGGAGAGCTGGGGAGGGACTTTTGACAAAGGCTGGGAGTGGCAGGATGAGAGGGAATGGATTGAAGCTTGAGGAGGGGAGGTTTAGACTGGAGATTGGGAAGAAATTCTATCCAGTGAGGGTGGTGAGACACTGGCACAGGCTGCCGAGGGAGGCTGCAGATGTCCCCTCCCTGGAGGTGTTCAAAGCCAGGCTGGATGAGGCCTTGAGCAAGCTGGGATGGTGGGAGGTGTCCCCGTTGTGGTGGGTTGAAATTTCCCCCTCAACTTCAAAACTGTCACACCTGTCTGTGGCAGAGGGGTTGGAAGCAGATGATCTTTAAGGTCCCTTCCAGCCCAAGCCTTTCCCTGGTCCCATGGTTTGTGCCGGTGCTTCACACGCAGGTGAGACTGCAGCTCCTCTAGGAGATGGAACTTTGTGTGTATGAAAAGTCAGCACTCACCCTGAGAGAATCAAGCACAATGCTTACCAGAGTGGAGCCCTTTGGCCAGCACTAATTAAGAGACAAGGTTTTCAGTTACTGGATGTGGTTCTCCCATTGCTGTGTTGGCTTTGGAACGTGGTGATGCTGTAAGCTGCAGTTATAAGTGAGTTATAAAAGAGTTTCTGCTTCCTGGGGGACTCAGAGTTTGCAGACTGGATCATAACCTACCAGAAAGCAAGCAGACAACTCCAAACTGTCTGGAAGGCATCATTTATTCTTTCCTATTTTTGTTTTTCTTCCTCATTTTAAGATTCATTTTGTGTCACATTACTTTTGTTTTTTCCCCTGCAGTTTTGACACCATAATCTGCTCTGAGTACAGTGTTGAGCCTGTGAGGAGGAGGAGACTGGACTAAACTCCTTTCTAACCTGATTTGTTTTCCTCTGAGTCTTTAATTCCATGCATTATTAAAAGTCAAAAGACTGTTTAAAATGAAAAGTCCTGGGGAAAGAATAGCTTCAATATATGAGATATATGTATATATAAAGCCCTCCTCCCATCCCCTGCCCCAAGTTTCCATGAAATCAGCAAACTCAGCTGCTTTTGCTGTCATTAAAACTCTATTTTCCAAAGGGAAAATATCATGGAATCACAGAACTGTCAGGGTTGGAAGGGACCTCAAGGATCAGCCAGTTCCAACCCCTGCCATGGGCAGGGACACCTCACACTACAGCAGGCTGCTCACTGCCACCTCCAGCCTGGCTGCAAACACCTCCAGGCATGAGGCTTCCTGGGCAGCCTGTGCCAGTCTCTTACCACCCTCATGGGGAACAACTTCTTCCTAACTTCCAATCTGAATCTACCCATTTATAGGGTTTTTTTCCCTTCCCCCTAGCCCAATCACTCCCTGATACCCTAAAAAGTCCCTCACCTCCCCAGCTGTCTTGTAGCCCCCTGCAGATCCTGGAAGGCCACAATTAGGTCTCTAATTAGAGCCTTCTCTTCTCCAGACTGAATAGCCCCAACTCCCTCAAGTCTGTGCTCGTAGCAGGGGGGAGATTCTACTGCGGTGTCTCATGCCAGCAATAAGCAAACAAGCAAACAAACAAACAATAATAAAACCTAATAATAAGGAAAATATATATAAATAAAAGGAAAAACTAATATTGAAGATTAAGTGGCAAACCCACTCTGCCTTTCAATTTCTCGTGCCTCTAAGCCTTGCAATCGGTTTAATGGAAGGATATTCTGGAGGGCAGGGCATTCTGCCAGAGCAGGGGCTGGGACATTATGGGAGATGTCCCTGCAGCAGTTTATTTCATTTTCCTTAATGTTCCTTTTTTTTTTTTTTCTTTTCTTTTTTTTTTTAGAAGAACTAAACCCAAAAGTTCAGCTAAATCACCAAGGTTCTGCTGCAGGGTCGTGCTGATGCTCAGGTCTACACGTGTCAGGCTGGGTTGCCCTGGGAGTTTGGAGCGCAGCCCTGTGAGGAGAGGCTGAGGGAGCTGGGGTTGCTTAGCCTGCAGAAGAGGAGGCTCAGGGGAGACCTTCTTGCTCTCCACAACTCCCTGAAGGGAGGTTGTAGCCAGGTGGGGGTTGGTCTCTTCTCCCAGGCACCCAGCACCAGAACAAGAGGACACAGTCTCAAGCTGTGCCAGGGGAGGTTCAGGCTGGATGTGAGGAAGAAATTCTTCCCAGGAAGAGAGATTGGCCATTGGGATGTGCTGCCCAGGGAGGTGGTGGAGTCACCATCACTGGAGGTGTTTAAGAAGAGCCTGGCTGAGGCACTTGGTGCCATGGTTGAGTTGATCAGATGGTGTTAGGTGATAGGTTGGACTTGATGATCTCTGAGGTCTTTTCCAACCTGGTCTGGTCTGGTCCATTCCATTCCATTCCATTCCATTCCATTCCATTCCATTCCATTCCATTCCATTCCATTCCATTCCATTCCATTCCATGTCTGGGGGCTCCAGAGAGGACAGAATAGCACAGAAACCTTCAGGTTAGAAAAGACCCTCAGGATCACCATCAACCCTACCTCTGCAAGGTTCTCCCTTAAGCCATATCTCCAAGCACCACATCCAAACCACCTTTAAAGACCTCCAGTCTTGGTGACTCCACCACCTCCCTGGGCAGCACATTCCAGTGCCTGACCGCTCTTGCTGGGAAAAAGTTCTTCCTGATGTCCAGCCTAAAGCTACCCAGTGGCAGCTTGAGGCCATTCCCTCTTGTTCTGTCACTAATTACCTGTGTGAAGAGGCCAGCACCAGGACAAGCTGAACCATCCAGAGTGCTGCTAGTGAAGGCAGATGTAAAGCAAAAGCCTTCTACTTGTTTATTAAGGGTTCAGAGGGCAGAAGAACTCCTCAGTTAAATTTGCAAGACATCAGAGAGTCAAGTAAGTAATTCTCCAGTAGCTACAAGAATTGAAACTTCCAATGCTAAATGAAAAGGCATCCTCCTCCTCCCTCCTCCTCTTGTCATCTAAATTCTGCTGGATGGAGTGGTGGTGTTGGGGAATCCTGGGCAGTAGTTGTCAATTTCACAGCATCACTATGGTTGGAAAAGACCTCCAAGACCTTAAAATCCAACCATTATCTAGCTCTACCAGGGCCACAGCTATTCTGTGTTCTTAAGCACCGCATCTAGGTGGCTTTTAAACCCATCCAGGGATGGGGATTCAACCATATCCCTTGGCAGCCTGTTCCAGTCTTTGAGAACCCCTTTGGTATGGAAGTTTTAACTAATGTCTAACCCAAACCCACCCCTGCAATAACTTGATTCCGTTTCCTCTTGTCCTATCAGTTGTGCCTTGTGAGAAGACACCAACCCCCACCTCATTCCAACCTCCTCTCAGGGAGCTGTAGAGAGCAATGAGGTCTCCCTTCAACCTCCTCTTCCCCAGGCTAAGCACCCCCAGCTCCCTCAGCTGCCGCTCCCCAGCCCTGTTCTCCAGACCCTTCCCCAGCTCTGTTGTCCTTCTCTGGACCTACTCCAGCCCCTCAATGTCCTTCTTGGGATGAGGGACCCAAAACTGAAGCCAGTAACCAAGGTGTGACCTCACCAGAGCCAAGTACAAGTGGACAATCGCATCCCCAGACCTGCTGGCCACACTCCTCCTGATCCAGGCCAGGATGCTGTTGGCTTTCTTGGCCACCTGGGCACACAGTGGCTCATGTCCAGCCAGCTGTCCACCAGCACCCTCAGGTTCTTCCCTCCTGGGCAGTTTCCAGCCACTCTTCCCCAAGCCTGGAGCACTCACGGGGTTGTTGTGACCCAAGTGCAGGGCCCAGCCCTTGGCCTTGATGAAGCTCATATGATCACCCTCAGCCCACCAACCCAGCAGGTCCAGGTCCCTTTGCAGAGCCTTCCCACCCTCCAGCAGATCCCCCTCCCCCAGGAAGGGAAAATGACCTCATCCCAGCAGCTTGCAGAGCGGGGGCAGGGAGGTGCTCTCTCAGGGTACTCATGGTCCGGATTGATGGCTGCTTGGTGCCATGTGGTGGCACAAAGAGGACGAGAGATGTGTCCCCTAGGAGCTGTAAACACTTCTGCATGAGCCTGAAGTGTGCTGCCTGTTAGTGCTTGTGCCAATAAAGGAGATTGCTGAAAAACCTACCGAGGTGATGTAAGCAGGAGCAGATCAACGCTGAGGCAAGGGAAACAGGAATGTCTGATGGCTCTGCTGTAATCTCTTTACATTGAAAATGCCTCCAGCTGAAAGGGGAGGTTTAGCCCCAACCCAGGGAAAATGCAGAGCTGCGTGGCTCTGACCTTCTTTATCCGGTGTCTTTCATCTAGCTTTCAGCTTGGCTGTTTGATGGGGGAAGGGGGTTGGGGGAAGGGGGTTGGGGGTTGGGGGTAGGGGGAAGGGGGTTGGGGGAAGGGGGAAGGGGGAAGGGGGAAGGGAAGGGGGAAGGGGGAAAGGGGGAAAGGGGGAAAGGGGGGGGGGAAAGGGGAAAGGGGGAAAAAGGGGGAAAGGGGGAAGGGGGAAGGGGGAAAGGGGGAAGGGGGGGAAAGGGGGAAGGGGGAAAGGGGGAAGGGGGAAAGGGGGAAAGGGGGAAGGGGGAAAGGGGGGGAAAGGGGAAAGGGGGAAAGGGGGAAGGGGGAAAGGGGGAAGGGGGAAAGGGGGAAGGGGGAAAGGGGGAAGGGGGAAAGGGGGGGGGAAAGGGGAAGGGGAAAGGGGGAAGGGGGAAAGGGGGGAAGGGGGAAAGGGGGAAGGGGGAAAGGGGGAAGGGGGAAAGGGGGAAGGGGGAAAGGGGGAAGGGGGAAAGGGGGAAGGGGGAAAGGGGGGGAAGGGGGAAAGGGGGAAGGGGGAAAGGGGGAAAGGGGGAAAGGGGGAAGGGGGGAAGGGGGAAAGGGGGAAAGGGGGAAGGGGGGAAAGGGGGAAGGGGGAAAGGGGGAAGGGGGAAAGGGGAGGGGGAAGGGGGGGAAAGGGGGGGGAAGGGGGAAGGGGGAAAGGGGGAAGGGGGAAAGGGGGAAGGGGGAAAGGGGGAAGGGGGAAAGGGGGAAGGGGGAAAGGGGAAGGGGGGAAGGGGGAAGGGGGAAAGGGGGAAGGGGGAAAGGGGGAAGGGGGAAAGGGGAAGGGGGAAAGGGGGAAGGGGGAAAGGGGGAAGGGGGAAAGGGGGAAGGGGGAAAGGGGGAAGGGGGAAAGGGGGAAGGGGGAAAGGGGGAAGGGGGAAAGGGGGAAGGGGGGGGAAGGGGGAAAAGGGGGAAGGGGGAAAGGGGGAAGGGGGAAAGGGGGAAGGGGGGAAAGGGGGAAGGGGGAAGGGGGAAGGGGGAAGGGGGAAGGGGGAAGGGGGAAAGGGGAAGGGGGAAGGGGGAAGGGGGAAAGGGGGGAAGGGGGAAAGGGGGAAGGGGGAAAGGGGGAAGGGGGAAAGGGGGAAGGGGGAAAGGGGGAAGGGGGAAAGGGGGAAGGGGGAAAGGGGGAAGGGGGAAAGGGGGAAGGGGGAAAGGGGGAAGGGGGAAAGGGGAAGGGGGAAAGGGGGAAGGGGGAAAGGGGGAAGGGGGAAAGGGGGAAGGGGGAAAGGGGGGGGAAAGGGGGAAAGGGGGAAGGGGGAAAGGGGGAAGGGGGAAGGGGGAAAGGGGGAAGGGGGAAAGGGGGAAAGGGAAAGGGGAAGGGGGAAAGGGGGAAGGGGGAAAGGGGGAAGGGGGAAAGGGGGAAGGGGGAAAGGGGGAAGGGGGAAAGGGGGAAGGGGGAAGGGGGAAAGGGGGAAGGGGGAAAGGGGGAAGGGGGAAAGGGGGAAGGGGGAAAGGGGGAAAGGGGGAAGGGGGAAAGGGGAAGGGGGAAAGGGGGAAGGGGGAAAGGGGGAAGGGGGATTGGGGTTGAGGGAAGGGGGAAGGGGGGGGGAAGGGGGGAGGGGGTTGGGGGGAAGGGGGCTGGGGAAGGGGGCTGGAGTTGAGGGAAGGGGGCTGGGGGAAGGGGGATTGGGGTTGAGGGAAGGGGGCTGGGGGAAGGGGACTGGGGTTGGGGGAAGGGGGCTGGGCGAAGGAGGCTGGCGGAAGGGGGAAGGGGGATTGGGGTTGAGGGAAGGGGGCTGGGGGAAGGGGGCTGGGGGAAGGGGAAAGGGGGATTGGGGTTGGGGGAAGGGGGATTGGGGCTGGGGGAAGGGGGATTGGGGCTGGGGGAAGGGGGATTGGGGCTGGGGGAAGGGGGATTGGGGCTGGGGGAAGGGGGATTGGGGCTGGGGGAAGGGGGATTGGGGGAAGGGTTGTTTCTTTTTGAGGAGCCAAGGGGAGAGGTGGCGAATTGGGATGATTTTTTATTATTATTATTATTATGAATTTTACTTTAAAGGGTAAGTTTTAGCCCAGCCTTCTGTGCCCTTCCCTGCAGGTTTGCTGTTTCAGTGATTTCTCTCCTTTGTCATCTCGCAGGGCTGGCAGCGCAAGATTGATGTCAGAAAATTTCGAGGGCACTAGTTCACTTGCTCAGCTGGAGCGTGGATTTCAGAGGAAGAGTCAAGCTCATGCAGCTATCTGAGAGCTGAATAATGAAATGCCCCTTCATCTGGGTCCTTAATTAGCTGCTTGCCTTATGATTACAAAGATCAGTCCCCAGGAAGAGAGAAGCTTTTAGGTCTCAGCAGGTTAACTCCACACCAGAGGGATTAGACAGGACCCAAACTGTGTTGCTTAGTGTTCTCATTTCCAGGGCGGTGCTGGCGTCCAGGATTCATCTGCCCTGCTCTACAGTGAGGTGAAACATTCCTGGGACTGGAAGCTCTGACTTAATCCCAAAGAACTAAAAAAAAAATTAAAATAAGAAATAATTGTTAAAAACCCCCTTCCTTTGGGGGAGATTTTGGCAGGGTGCTGAGTTAAAGCAGAGGCAAATATGAATATGCAATGAATGCTAAACTCCTGCCTCCTCCTGTGTTATCAGTGGGGCCTATATTGCTTTGTCATACAACTGCTGCCAAAGGCTAATCCTCCACACTTGCAAAATCTTCTTATTCTAACTGCCACAGCCCTGCTGAAGCCCAGGGCTTAGGGCCCTAAAAATAGGAGCAGGATTACTCTAAGTTGCAGCCCACTGAAGTAGTTTAAAGGTTTTTCATATGAGGAATGAGGGGGGGGAGGGAAAGCCAAATAAATTTGTTCTTCTAAACTATCAGAGCTGAAAATTTCCCATTTTAATCAGCTTCAATTAAAGGCTTCACCCATGGCCAGTACAAAGGCTTCCAGCATCAATGGATGCCTGCTGCCTGATGGAAGCAAACCACCAACAAGGTATTGGTTTGAGCTCCTCTTTCTCAGACCCTCCTGGCTTCATTGCATTGATTTCCAACCTTACAGCAGCCTGAGCGGGGGCTTTAAGGAGGCCCAGCCAGCATGGATTTAGGAGGGGCAGGTCCTGCCTCTCCAACCTGATCTCCTTCGATGCCCAGGTGACTGCCTGGTGGATGTGGGGCAGGCTGTGGATGTAGTCTGCCTGGACTTCAGCAAGGCCTTTGGCACCGTCCCCCACAGCAAACTGCTGGCCAAGCTGTCAGCCCCTGGCTTGGACAGCAGCACTCTGAGCTGGGTTAGGAACTGGCTGAAGGCTGAGCCCAGAGAGTGGTGGTGAATGGTGCCACAGCCAGCTGGCAGCCAGGCACCAGTGGTGTCCCCCAGGGATCAGTGCTGGGCCCCAGCCTGGTCAATATCTTTATTGTTGATCTGGATGAGGGCATTAAGTCCAGCATCAGTAAAATTGCAGATGACACCAAGCTGGGGGCAGGAGTTGATCTGTTAGAGGGTTGGAGAGCTCTGCAGAGGGACCTTGCCAGGCTGGACAGATGGGCAGAGTCCAAGGGCAGGAGATTGAACACATCCAAGTGCCGGGTTCTACACATTGGCCACAGCAACCCCAGGCAGTGCTACAGGCTGGGGAAAGAGTGGCTGGAGAGCAGGAGGCAGAGAGGGCCCTGGGGGTACTGGCTGACAGTAGGTTGAACATGAGCCTGCAGTGTGCCCAGGTGGCCAAGAAGGCCAATGGCATCCTGGCCTGCATCAGGAACTGTGTGGCCAGCAGGAGCAGGGAGGTCATTCTGCTCTGTACTCAGCACTGCTTAGGCCACACCTTGAGTCCTGTGTCCAGTTCTGGGCTCCGCAGTTTAAGGACATTGAGACACTTGAAGGTGTCCAGAGAAGGGCAAGAAAGCTGGGGAGGGGTCTGGAGCACAGCCCTGGGAGGAGAGGCTGAGGGAGCTGGGGTTGCTTAGCCTGCAGAAGAGGAGGCTCAGGGGAGACCTTCTTGCTCTCTACAGCTCCCTGAAGGGAGGTTGTAGCCAGGTGGGGGTTGGTCTCTTCTCCCAGGCAAGCAGCACCAGAACAAGAGGACACAGTCTCAAGCTGTGCCAGGGAAGGTTTAGGCTGGAGGTGAGGAAGAAATTCTTCCCAGCAAGAGAGTTTGGCCACTGGGATGTGCTGCCCAGGGAGGTGGTGGAGTCTCCATCACTGGAGGTGTTTAAGAGGGAACTGGCTGAGGCACTTGGTGCCATGGTTTAGCTGATGAGATGGTGCTGGGTGATAGGTTGGACTGGATGATCTCTGAGGTCTTTTCCAACCTGGTTAATTCTGCATTCAGGATGGGGATTCACTTCTCACAATGTCCCTTTCTCAGTGACTCTTTCTGTACAGAAGTGTGACTGAGATTTCTAAGCCAGCTTTGAACTATTTTTTCCCCCTCTGCCTTTACCACCATGAAACACAACTACAGTGGAGAAGATGCAGTCTTTTCCTGTCTGTTTTTTGTCTTGTGATTCATAAGAAGTGATTCTCACTTTCCACCCTGCCCTCTTCCTGAAGGCTTCCTGGTCAGAGCTGATTGACAAGTGAATGCATTCGCCATACATGCTTTATTGCCTTTTTTTTCCTCCTCTTCTTTCCTTCCTTATTTCTGAAAGGAAATAGGGGGAAGAAGTGGTCTGCAAATGAGGCACAAAAGCAGAGGTTTGTTGAAGGATGAGAGCAGACTCAAGGAGCCTCCAGGTAAAACCAGTGTAATTAGCACAATGTCATCTGGCTAAACAGCTCCTGGTCCAACACCACCATGCTTGCACCCATCCCAGAGCCAGGGGCAAGACCCTCACCAGCCAAGATACCACCCAGAGGAGCTCAGCCCCACGAGGAGCCCCAGCCAGCACCCGTGGAGGAGATTGGAGCAGTCATCAAGCATTGCCCTAACGACCGGGGGCCACCAGGCCCCCGGCCTTTGTTGTCACCACCACCAACACCCAGTGTGCGCCAGGGGCACTCACCAGGGATGAGAGGAGGATCCTCAGCCCAGAAGGGCTCAGCTTGGGGCTGCTGCCTTTCCTGGGGGGATTAAATAGGGGAGTGGGTGGGGAGGGCCAAGTGGCTACACCTTGGGTGGGAGGAGACTCTAACAGAGCCCAGGTGCTCTTGGTTTGAGGGGAAAAAGGGGGAAAATGGGGCAGAGGAGGGACTTTTGAGGGTGTCAGGGAGTGATTGGACTGGGGGGAATGGAAAAAAAAAATCTAGCAATGGGTAGATTGAGATTGGATGTGAGGAAGAAGTTGTTCCCCATGAGGGTGGTGAGAGCCTGGCACAGGTTGCCCAGGGAGGTGGTGGAAGCCTCCTGCCTGGAGGTGTTTGCAGCCAGGCTGGAGGTGGCTGTGAGCAACCTGCTGTAGTGTGAGGTGTCCCTGCCCATGGCAGGGGCGGTTGGGACTGGCTGATCCTTGAGCTCCCTTCCAACCCTGACAATTCCATGATTCTATGATGCCTCTGCTGGTTGCAAGTAGATTTGCTCAGAGAGTATTTTTCTCACCAGCCAAGCCCTGTGCTCTGACCTTAACTTGGAGCTTGGTTGTCCTTCACAAATGCCCTCCATCAACCAAAGTCCATGCTAAACCTCAGCTCCCTTTGATGATTCCTTCCAGTGGGACAGGTCCCGTCCCTCCCAGCATTTCCACCTTTCTCTCCACTGCATTCAGCCTTTCTGCCATGCTTGTGTCACTCGATTCTCACCATAACTGACAGCAACGGGGAAGGTCTCAGTCACGATGGAGGCTGGCTGGAAAATGTAAGCCATGGATTGGCAGCCAGGCAGGAATTCTCAACTGGGAGCCCAGTAGGCATCAAGATATAAATAGTCCCATGCCCCAGGCCAGGTCACATCTGATTCAGGCACTCTATACTTGAGCAGTGAGCAAGAACAGAACTTTGAGCTCCACACCTTTCTGGGCCTGGCAAGTGCCAGGAGCACTTCTGCAGAGCAAACTCAAACGCCACCTGCCAGAGGTGAAGCAAACAAGTGTGGGGGGATGCCAGAAGGCATTAGTGTAAATAGAAGTGCAAATGGAAGGACATTGGCTCTCTCCCAGAATTTCAACACATTTCAAATCCTGGTTTTCTTCTTTTTTTCCCCTGCAGGTTGGTATTCTCTGTGCTCTCTTCCTTAAATGAACCATACCAAAGAAAGAGAGGCCAGTTTGTAACAAACCAGTGGCACCAAGATAATGACCAGCCACGCTGCATGCAGATAAGCCTTCGTATTTGGAGTGTGGGCACAGTCCTTGATCTATAAACAAGACAATGCACAAGGCAGACAAGGGATAGTAAAACATACTGACCACCACGGCCATTAAACCATGGCCCAAAGTGCCATGGGCACACCTGCAGGGATGGGGACCCCAGCACCTCCCTGGGCAGCCTCTGCCAGTCCCTGACCACTCTTGCAGCAAAGAGATTTTTCCTCATCTCCAACCTCACCCTCCCCTGGCACAATTTCAGGCCATTGCCTCTCCTCAAATGATACCAGGGAGCAGAGCCCAACTCCCACCTCTCTGCAGCCTCCTTTCAGGGAGCTGTAGAGAGCAATGAGCTCTCCTCTCAGCCTCTTCTTCTGCAAACTTTCAGGTATAATTTATACAAAGTATTTTTAACTCCTAAATGGTTGTAGAGTTCTGAGTGTTCACAGGCTGGCAGAGAAGAGGTGAAGACCAAATGTTCTAATCCAAAATCCCAGCCTCTTCTGATTATTGTTATTTCCCAGTGCAGAGCCCTTAGCACTGTGGTAAACACCAAGTGGCTTTTGTCCTTTTTAACCTCTTCAAGCTCCTGACAAAACAAAAATGCCAAAAGAACTCTATTTGCACACACTTCCCATTTCTTTCATCTTAACCCTAAATGAGCAGCTAAAAGTTGTTCTTTCACCGTGTTTTAATCTCTGTCAGGCATCTCAGGCTCCATACTGGCATCAAGAGTTCTTGCTTGCATTCTCAGCTGATAGAATGTCTTATGCTCTCTCCAGCTCCTCAGCATATTCCCTTTCCCTTTTCTTTTCCACACCCCCTGCCACTCAGCTGAGAAGTGACCATCTGGCCAGCAGGGTCAATCTGCAGCCACATCCAGCACCTCCATGCACCAAAAATCCTATCATATGCTCTTTTTTTTTCACTTTCAGGAAAGAAATATGATCTAATCATGGGGTTGCAAGCAGTGCTAGGGGCTATTTAATTCATCACTCTGTCCAAAACTAGGATTAATTTGGTTTATGATGCTTGAAATAGATGTTTGTCTAGCAAGTTCTAAGAGATCTCCAATAATGGAGCTGCAAAGACTTGCCAAGAAACCTGTCCTGCTGTTTTAATGGATACTAATGGGGGGTGGAAATGGAAGCCAAAGGTCTAGCCTGATGATTTCTAAGAGAATCAGGAGGTTGTCAGATGACTGCAGGTAAATTCCAGTCCTCTCTGAACACAGGAGAATGTGCTCGTGTTTCACAGCAGGTCTGCAGGTCCACAGCTCACTAAAACTGAAGGCACAGAGGCTGTGGTCATGCATTTGAGAGAGATCACAGGATGCCAGGTTGGAAGGGACCTCAAGGACCATCTGGCCCAACCTGCTTGGAAGGGACCTCAAGGACCATCTGGCCCAACCTGCTTGGAAGGGACCTCAAAGACCATCTGGTCCAACCTGCTTGGAAGGGTCCTCAAGGACCATTTGGCCCAACCTGCTTGGAAGGGACACCAAGGATCATCTTTTTAGACCACAGTAAAGTTGCAATGAGCTGGCCCAGCACCCTGCCAGGCTGAGTCTTCAAACTGCCCAGTGGAGGGGACTCCACCACTGCCCTTGGGAGATGATTCCAGGGTCTGACTGTGCTCATGGGGAAACATTTTCTTCTGGAGTCCAGTGAGAACCCACCCAGCAGTAACTTGTCCCCATCACCTCTTGTCTTCTCCATGGGACTCCTTGTACAAAGGGAGTCTCCATCCTCCTGGGAGCCACCCTCGATGTCCTGGTCCATAGTAATAAGGTAGTCATGAGGTCTTGGGTGACAGGTTGGACTTGATGATCTTTGAGGTCTTTTCCAACCTTATTGATTCTATGATTCTATGATTGATTCTAAGGTCTCCCCTAAGCCTCCTCTTCTCCAGGCTGAACAACCCCAGGTCTCTCAACCTCTCCCCACATGGCACAGCTTCCATTCCTGTGAGCATTCTCCTGGCCCTAAATCGAAGGAGAAATATTCACGATATAAACTTTTCTTTTGAAAAAGTTATTTACTTCTCTTTCACTACTTAAAATATATATTAACCCCCTCACCAAAATGATTAGTTACAGCTCATCCTTTGGACCTATAACAGTTAAGCACAGAGGGGGGAAAAGTGGAAATGTATCTTTATGGGTTTTTTCACACAATCAAAATTGGATGTTAGGAACAAATTCTTTACCATGAAGGTGGTGGAACACTGGAACAGGTTGCCCAGGGAGGTGGTTGGGGTCCCATCCCTGTGGATATTCAAGGTGAGGCTGGACAGGGCTCTGGGCAGCCTGATCTGGTGGAGGATGTCCCTGCTGACTGCAGAGGGGGTTTGGACTGGATGACTTTTGGAGGTCCTTTCCAACTCAGCCCATTCTGTGATTCTGTGATCCTTTTGAGCTTAGGACCACATGCAGCAAGATGATATCTCTTGGACGTGAAATAAAAGGCTGAGTGTAGTGCAGCTTTCATGGAGAGCAGGTCAGATTCTGGAAGCCAAAGAGCAGTAACAAAGAAGAGAACGTTTGCCTCTCTGTGAGTTTGGAATCAACCTCGTGAAGCCAACGGGGCAACTAAAGCAAAATGCACCTTGCATGTGTGCCACAAGGCAGCTCTGCTACCTTGCTTAGCCTGGAGCAGTTTCAAGCTGAAAGAAGAAGAAAGCAAGCAAAAGAAGAAGGCATTCGGCCTTCCCAGGGCGTCCTTGCTGTTCTGGCAGCAGTTTAGCAATAGCGAAGTCTCTGCTGGTCAGGGCCAGGAGCAGATTTTTCTGCAGAGCAGAAGGATAGATGGAGAAAATTCTCATAATCCCTTCCTCTGTGGGGACAGGTTGGGAGAGCTGGGGCTGTTCAGCCTGGAGAAGAGAAGGCTCCAGGGAGACCTAACAGCAGCCTGCCAGTACCTGCCAGTACAGGAGAGCTGGGGAGGGACTTTTGACAAGGGCTGGGAGTGATAGGATGAGGGGCAATGGATTGAAGATGAAAGAGTGGAGAATGAGATTGGAGACTGGGAAGAAATTCTTTGCAGTGAGGGTGGTGAGACACTGGCACAGGTCGCCCAGGGAGGCTGTGGATGTGCCCTCCCTGGAGGTGTTCAAGGCCAGGCTGGATGAGGCCTTGAGCAATCTGGGCTGGTGGGAGGTGTCCCTGCCCATGGCAGAGGTGTTGGAACTGGATAATCTTTAGTGTCCCCTCCAACCCAAACCATCCAGTGGTTCTATGATCTTTAGGGGAGACTGACTCCATGCAGCACTCTGGAAAATGAACCTACATCCTGAAAATATTCAGGCTGTGTAAAACTCATCTAGATGATTTCTTTTCCTTTTTTTTTAATCATTATTTGAGAAACACATTCAGAATAATTTTGTGGGCAGGAGGAGTTCAGCAGAAAGCAATTAAAATATCACATTGATTTTAAGAAATGCACTTGGGAACCTGAGGAGCACAACTGATAAAGAAAGAGAGGAGCAGAAGCACTTGTAGGAAGAAAAGCACAGTGCTTTTTGGTGATTAAAATGCAAATTAGTTAAGACCTCTGAAAGCAGTAGGTGCTAATAACAGGCTGGTTAGAGATAGGAGCTGCTTGTAAGAACCACTGCTTTGGCTGGGGCATCCCAAGTGCAGGGAACAATAAACTCACTGAAGGAAAAAAGCCAAAAACCAAAACCCTGCCATTTCTTTCTGATGCATTTAATATTGGGATTCATTTTCCTCTTGCTTTAAGTGGTGGTTCAGTGGCAGTAATTTAGTTTTCATCAGCTCTAAACTGGTCTAGAGGGAGGTGTCCCTGCCCGTGGCAGAGAGGGTTGGAACTAGATGGTCTTTAAGGTCTCTTCCAACTCAAACCATCCTATGACTCTATGATTCTATGATTCTATGGTTCTATGACTCTAGGACTCTAGGATTCTATGACTCTAGGACTCTAGGATTCTATGACTCTAGGACTCTATGATTCTAGGACTCTATGACTCTATAACTCTATGACTCTATAACTCTATGATTCTAGGACTCTGACTCTATGACTATGACTCTATGACTCTATGATTCTAGGACTCTATAATTCTATGACTATGATTCTAGGACTCTACGATTCTAGGACTCTACGATTCTAGGACTCTGTGACTCTGTGATTCTATGACTGATTCATGACTTTTCTGCAGGATTATGTAGTTCTGTCCAAGCTTTGGATCAAAAGAAGGCAGCCTAGGAGAAACTCTGCCTCACTCACTCACTCACTCACTCACTCACTCACTCACTCACTCACTCACTCACTCACTCACTCACTTCTACCTTTCCCTGCATCACTTGGAGCCCCGGGGCTTCTGTGCCCTGCCATTTTTACCCCCAAATTACCAGCCTGACTTCTTTCTTCTGACTTGCAAAGCTTCCAGCTCCCCACCAGCCTCACAAATAGCTCTGAAAAGCAGCTGAGCCTGTGGGTCCTCCAGTTAGCTGCTCCTCGCACCAGCAGTCCACCTCCACCCCAGTGCAGGTGTGGGCAGCTGCCTGGCCAAAGGGGTTACCCACGCTGGGAGTCTGCTTTTAGGGTTGTCCGAATTAAACCTCTGGCAGCTTAGTTCCCTTGAAAATATTATCTCAAGCAGAGTGCTCATCAAAATGAACAGAGAAATTAAGTGATATTCTTTTTCCTGACCAGTTGTAGTTTAGTCTCAGTTGCTAATCTAGAGGGAGGGTTTGGTGATTCATAGCAGGAGAATAACTCTTTAAAGTACATTTTGTACTGCGAAGAACCAGGATAACCTTTAATTTATAGTATGAATCACCAAAAGACATATTTCACAGTTAATGTATCACACTTCCACTGTGATCCACTGGGCTGGAGGTGTGTCCTCTGCCTGTCTCCCATCAGCAGCTCTGCATCTACAGTGGCACACAGTGATCACTGAGCTCATGCTAGGATTGACCTCCTACCAAGCTGGTGAAGGGTCTGGAGAACAGGGCTGGGGAGGAGCAGCTGAGGGATTTGAGGTGGTTTGGTCTGGAGAAGAGGAGACTGAGAGGAGATCTCATTGCTCTCTGCAGCTCCCTAAAAGGAGGCTGGAGTGAGGTGGGAGTAGGTCTGTTCCCCCATGGAACAAGCAATGGAATGAAAGGAAATGGCCTCAGCTTGCACCACAGGAGGTTCAGGTTGGACATTAGAAGAAGCTTCTTCACTGAAAGGGTTCTCAAACCCTGGAACAAGCTCCCTAGGGAGTTGGTTAAATGCCCATCCCTGGAGGTGTTCCAAAGATGCAGAGATGTGATGCTGAGGGACACGGTTTTGCACCACACTTGCTAGAGTTAGAGAATAGTTGGACTTGATGACCTTAAAAGTCTTTTCCAGTGAGAAAGATTCTCTTGTCTGAGAGCCAGAAGCTTCTGCCTGATGGTAGAGGAGGATGTCCCTCTTGCTCCTGGCCACCTGAGAGGAGAAGCTACACTGATCACCTCCTATCTTGAGGTTGTTGAAGCCTGTACAGCACAGTGAAGCATCTGCTCAGGAGCAGCTACTTGCAACCATCAGCCTTTGCCAGGGAGAAGGACATCTTGCATCAGGATTTGTGGTGTCAGCAGGATAACCCACATGCCTCTGCCTACCAAGGTCTGAGGTGATAGTGGAAAGAAAGAAAGAAAGAAAAGAAAGAAAAGAAAGAGAGAAAGAAAGGAAGAAAGGAAGGAAGGAAGGAAAAGGAAGGAAGGAAGGGAAGAAAGGAAGAAAGGAAGAAAGGAAGAAAGGAAGAAAGGAAGAAAGGAAGAAAGGAAGAAAGGAAGAAAGGAAGAAAGGAAGAAAGGAAGAAAGGAAGAAAGGAAGAAAGGAAGAAAGGAAGAAAGGAAGAAAGAAAGAAAGAAAGAAAGAAAGAAAGAAAGAAAGAAAGAAAGAAAGAAAGAAAGAAAGAAAGAAAGAAAGAAAGAAAGAAAGAAAGAAAGAAAGAAAGAAAGAAAGAAAGAAAGAAAGAAAGAAAGAAAGAAAGAAAGAAAGAAAGAAAAGAAAGAAGGAAAGAAAGAAGGAAGGAAGGAAAGGAACAACGAAGGAAAGGAAGAAATGGAAGAAAGGAAATAAAAGGAAGGAAGTAAAAACCCAAAGAGGATACAAGGGTGATGGACGCAGAAGCTGGCCCCTGAAAGCCAGAGCTAGCAGAGGCTTCACTCCCTTGTGGATCTATCCCAGAGGGATCACTGGGCAGCACACCTGTTACAACAGCTGCTCTTGGCTAGATCCAGTTTCCAGAAGTCCTTGAAAGCTTCTGGAGTGCTCGGAGCTGCCATGGGCTCCTCTGGGGAAGCTCCCTCCAGCTGGCAGGTTATGTCATCACCAGGCCTGACTCTGCATGCTGTCACTTGGGCGGTCACACCAGCCCTGCACTCAAAGGACCTCTGAAGGGGGTGGGGAGGGATCTCATTTTCCCAGGCAGTCTGGGAATGGAAGATCCTTTTTTCCTATATTTGGTTAGCATGCTTTGCCCTCTACAAATGTTAATTAATTCCTGGTTTTGTTTTTTTCCTTAATTATCTCCTTCCCTGGAGTCCCTCTCCAACAAGCAGAAGGTGTCCCTGCTGTGCCTTGCTCTTCTTCCCATGTAGGGTTCCAGTGAGCCCAGCGGACCAGCACCTCTCTTTCTTCTTACCTAGCTTTATCTATGGCAGCACCCTCGAGCTTTCACACCAATGACATCATCAAACAGCTCTCTTTTGTCAATGGTCTCGCAAATGGAGATGAAATATGATTGATAGATAGATATGGAAAGGACTCAAAAACTAGTGCAGCTTCATTAGCTAATCTGCTCCTTGCTGCGCATCACATCCTCCCCTGGAGCACAAAGCAAAGGCTGAGCAGGCACTTTGCTTTACCAGGGTGTGAAGCACTGCAGCCTGCCCAATTTTGCTTGCTCGATGCATTTGCTTTCACGCTCACCAGTCCTGTCGCTTTAGCCTGCTTGCCTCGCAGCTGCACCCTGCTCTTCAAAGTGTTACATGACACCTGTGGATTGAAAATAAAATAAGGAAGGGGGGGGAAAGCTTGACTCATGGGTTTTCCATGCTTTCAGCCTGCAAGAATTTCATTCATGGCAGGATGCAGAGCAAAGAGGAGAGGATTTTGCATCCTCACTGATGCCTTGTGTCAGCTTCCAGCACTTCAAGTCTTGCCTGGGTTTTGAGGCAGCTTTTTAAACACACTCTTGTTGTCATTTGTTTTCTCTCAAAGAAATACTAAGCAGCCAACCTTCAGCACCTGCAGGGTTCTACCTTCCACACACAGCATGGTCACAACACCTCCTGCCACAAAGACAAACTCTACAGTTGCCAGAACCACAGCAAACCAGCTGGCACTTGATGCATTCCTGTTCCCGCTTCACAGCAGACAGAGGAGCAAGCTGCAAAGATAACTGCTCCCTACGTGCCTTTGGGAAGTCATTCTTCAGGTTTAGCAAGAGAGAAATGGCCAAAATTAAATTGGCCTTTCATTGCCAGCACTCCGAACTACACAAGGTTTAACAGCACTGAGGAATGCCCACTCTTATCCACAGTTTCAGCCCTAAGACTGGGGTTGGAAGGGACCTCTGGAGATTATCAAGTCCAACTCCCCTGCCAGAGCAGGATCCCCTAGAGCAGCTCACACAGGAGCACATCCAGACAGGTCTTGGAAGTCTCCAGAGAAGGAGACTCCACCACCTCCCTGGGCAGCCTGTTCCAATCCCTGACCACTACTGAAGCAAAGAAATTGCTCCTCATCTCCACCCTAACCCTCCCCTGGCACAATTTCAGGCCGTTTCCTCTCCTCAACTGATACCTGAGACAAGAAGAGACAAACCCCCAGTTCACTCCAACCTCCTCTCAGGGAGCTGCAGAGAGCAATAAGGTCTCCCCTCAGCCTCCTCTTCTCCAGTTCCCTCAGCTGCTCCTCGCAAGACTTTTTCCTCTAGATCCTTCCCCAGCTTTGTTGCCCTTCTCTGGACATGCTCCAGCCCCTCAATGTCTTGAGCTGAGACCTGTACAGCCTCACAGTGAACTCCTCTGCATTTTAGACTGCATTTGTTCTCTAGATCCTTCAGCAGCTTTGTCTGCTCTTGCTGTTGAGGACTCACTGCAGGCTCCTTCTGAACTTGGCTAATCTTTCTCTTTGGGCATTTGTAGGACACATGTCCCTTGCTTTCCTTCTTGTGGTTTCCCTCCTCTGGGCCATGCTCTCTGAAATGCTGAGCTAAGTTCCCCACAGATGTGAATGTATTTTTGCTTTATCAGCTTTCAAGGTGGGAGGCTAATTCAGCAGCATGTTGATGCCATGGGAAATGGGTTTCCATTTGACCCCATCCCAGGAGAAATATCTATCCACAATTCTCTGCTTGCGGCTTCACAGGCCTCAAGAATGAGAGCTTCTGCTTTTCAGCCTCCTTTGATTACCACCAAGATATTCTTAGCAGATAAATGCTGATCATCTGTGCGAACAGGAAGATACCTGTTTACGCTGAGTACATCCAGCTAGCACCAAAATACTTCCTAGGCCTGGATTTTCCCCTCTGAACCAGACTGCAATTCCTTTTCAGTGATTTAATTGCTTCCTTTGCCATTTAATTACTTTGAGGATTAACTGCAGGCAAGTGTATTCCAATAATAGGCTCATCTACAAAGAGCAGGAAGCTTTCCCTGTGGTCCAGGGAATTCACCACTTCCGACTGCAGCTCAGCTCCACAGCTATCAGGTTTCCCTTTGCCCCTGGGCTCTATATGTCACCTTGTCTGCTTGAGCATGAGGAAATGTCATGGGATGAGCCGCCTGCTCTTGGATTCACTCACAGGAAACAGCAAAATCCTTCTGCTCTTTGCAGGGAAAAAGGTGCAAATGTCTGGGGCCCTTGCGCTACGTTATTAACGATGTGTCATCAATATTAATGGTGTCTAAGGTTTCCATCAGTACAGTTGTGATAACCTGAAAGCTTTTGATTTCTCCTGGTTAGGGAGGATTTACAACTTAATCATTTCATCTTGGTCACACCTTGAAAATACTGAGAGAAAGAAAAGCTTTGAAGGCACCTGGAAAGCTCTGGGGGTCGCTCGTTGTGGCCTTTCTGGAGCAGAGGGTTTTGTTTGGGGCCTTGGCCCAGGGTGTCTCAAAGGTGCCTTCATCAGGGAGATTTTGCGAGCAGTAAGCATTTCATCAGTGCAAAGGGTCCAAGATTTTGGTGAGGTTCAGTGAAAACTTGCAACTCCAGAATTCCAGTCTTCTCTTCACAGTAGCAACAAAGGATGAGACTCACACAGCCTACGTTTGGCAACCTAAGAGTCAGTTGCCTGGGCTACAGTAACCATGCAGACTGGGTTCTGGGCAATGGAGACAAACCGAGAGCTCCTGCCTGAAAGTGCTACAGGACAGAGGAGATGGCATGGTGGCATTCAGCAAGTCCAAGTGCCAGGTGCTGCACTTTGGCCACAACAACCCCAGGCAGTGCTACAGGCTGGGGACAGAGTGGCTGAGAGCAGCCAGGCAGAAAGGGACCTGGGGGTACTGGTGGACAGCAGCTGAACAGGAGCCAGCAGTGTTCCCAGGTGGCCAAGAAGGCCAATGGCATCCTGGCCTGCATCAGGAATTTTGCGGCCAGCAGGAGCAGGGAAGTCATTGTGCCCTGTGCTCAGCACTGGTTAGGCCACACCTTGAGTCCTGTGTCCTGTCTCCTGGGCTCTGAGACACTTGAACGTGTCCAGAGAAGGGCAACGAGGCTGGGGAGGGGTCTGGAGCACAGCCCTGTGAGGAGAGGCTGAGGGAGCTGGGGTTGCTTAGCCTGGAGAAGAGGAGGCTCAGGGAGACCTCATTGCTCTCTACAACTCCCTGAAGGGTGGTTGTAGCCAGGTGGTTTGGTCTCTTCTCCCAGGCAAGCAGCACCAGAACAAGAGGACACAGTCTCAAGCTGCACCAGGGGAGGTTCAGGCTCGAGGAAAGGAGAAAGCTCTTCCCAGCAAGAGAGATTTGCCCTTGGGATGTGCTGCCCAGGGAGGTGGTGGAGTCCCCATCCCTAGAGGTGTTCAGAAAAGGTTTGGATGTGGCCCTTGGAGCCATGGTTTAGTTGTCAGGTGTCAGGTATTAGGTAATAGGTTGGACTTGGTGATCTCTGAGACCTTTTCCAATCTTATTGATTCTATGATTCTATGTCCCTTACATCCTCTCTCACTCAGACTAACATGAGTAGTGCACACAGGGTTTGCTAACTGCTTTAGAAAGGTGTTGAGGAACACAGGTGATGGTTCCCACAGCAAAAGTTGGAGGCCCTACACTGGAATTGTAGCTACTACCTCCAGAGTGTGAGTCTTGACACTTGCACTGATGTCTCTGCTGATGAGCCTCAGGTTGAGGAAACTGGCCACTGTCAACTGCCTTGCTCCTCCTTGGTGTCTCTGAGTGCAGCCACACTGGCAAATTATATTCATTGCTCTGTGAATCATAGAATTCACAGAATCACAGAATTGTTTGAGTTGGAAAAGACCTCTAAGATCACCAGGTCCAACCATCAACATAATACCACTAAACCATGTCCCCAGGTGCCACACACTCCTTGAACACCTCCAGGGATGGGAACTCCACCACCTCCCTGGGCAGCCTGTGCCAGTCCCTGACCACTCCTGAAGCAAAGAAATTGTTCCTCAACTCCAACCTAACCCTCCCCTGGCACAATTTCAGGCCATTTCCTCTCCTTCTATCACCTGAGACTGGGGAGAAGAGACCAATCTCCACCTCACTGCAACCTCCTTTCAGGGAGCTGTAGAGAGCAGTAAGGTCTCCCTCAGCCTCCTCTTCTCCAGGCTAATCAACCCCAGTTCCCTCATCTGCTCCTCTTAAGACTTGTCCTCCAGACCCTTCATCATCTTTGTTGCTCTGTCCACCCCTGTTTGTCTCCCAGAGTGAATCAAGTGCTCATTAAGGTCCCTTCCAACTCAGGCCATCCCGTGACTGCCTGATGAAAAGAGGCTTAGCCATGCCTGCACCATCCACTCACTTTTCTGCTCTGTGTTGTGTAAGGCTGCTGTGAGCTGCTTCTAAAGAGATCTGGTTCTAAATGAGAGATGTAAATGCATGTGTATAAATATATATGTATACGTATACAGAGTCACATACATGCACACTTGACATTTAAGCTGCACTGCTTTGAACTTCATCAGCTGAGAGGCCTCCTAAATGCTAAACCTTAACTGATTCCTAGCCAGAAGTGCCATGAATCAGCTTCTGCCTTGTAAAGTCCAATAGCTACCACGAGGAAAAATGCTTCTGTGTTGCCTGTGGGACAAAAGCTGTTTGTTGTTCATGAATGTGAGCAGGAATTTAACATCATGGAATGAGAATTATTCAAACTCCACAGTTTACCTTCTTACTCTTAATGCCACAGCACATCCAGTCATGCCAGCACCATGTACAGTCTCCAGGAAAACAACTGTTCCTGCAATAGTCATCATGACTAAGAGAAAGCAGTAAAATCTGCCTCCTTTTCCTCTTCTTGTGGATGTTCCCTCCCTGGAGGTGTTCAAGGCTAGATTTGGGTTGGAAAGGAGCTTAAAGATCATCCAGTTTCCAGCCCCCTGCCCTGGGCAGGGGCACCTTCCACTAGCCCTGGTGGCTCAAGGTCTCATCCAGCCTGGCCTTGAACACTTCCAGGGAGGGGAAAACCACAACCTCCCTGGGCAGCCTGTGCCAGAGTCTCCCCACCCTCACTGGAAAGAATTTCTTCCTAATCTCCAGTCTAAATCTGCCCTCCTCCAGGGTGACATTGAAGCCTCAAAGTGGTGCTCTGTTGCCTTTGTCTGTGGCACTTTTTCATCAGTTCCTGGCTGCAGTTGCAAGCCAAAATTAGCTTATTTAAAGCAGATTCTTGCAGAGAACCTCAGGCAGAGCTTCTGGGAGGATGCCTGCCTAGGTGGACCAGTTGGAAAGGATTCCAGGGATTAAAAGGAAGCATTACTCCTGCCTCCCCAGATCTCCCCATCCTCTCAACAGCAAACCTGCAGAGCAGAGAAGGTGTCTGGGAGCTGCTGCTTTGCTTAAGAACAGCAGGCAGCTGCCCACAGCTTCACTGGGCAGGAGAGGAGAACACTGCTCCAGCTTCAGCAACCAGCACGCTGGGCTGAGACCTGGCTGCCCCACCTGGAAGTGCTCACACAAGCCTGTGGCACTTCCACGTCCTTGGGCTCTCTCTTTCTTACCACATAAGCACACAAAGCACTGGGCTCATGCCCTTTAGGCCCACAAAATTTAATGGATGGCCATGGGCTGGTGTTAGGTCAATGGCTGGACTCAACGAGCTTAGAGGCCTTTACCAACCCAAACAACTCTGTGATGCTGTGGAAGTGTTGGTAGTTCCTGAGTTTCTAGGTGCAGTTTTGCCAGTGTTAAGAACTGAGGGGAGCACCAAGCCAGAGAAGTTTGCTAGGGAAACGTGTTTTAAAATGCTTTTAATGGTTGCAGCCAGGTGGGGGTTGGTCTCTTCTCCCAGGCAACCAGCACCAGAACAAGAGGACACAGTCTCAAGCTGTGCCAGGGGAGGTTTAGGCTGGATGGAGGTGAGGAGAAAGTTCTTCCCAGAGAGAGTTGTTGGCCATTGGAGTGTGCTGCCCAGGGAGGTGGTGGAGTCCCCATCCCTGGAGGAGTTCAAGAGGGGATTGGACGTGGCACTTGGAGCCATGGTTTAGTAGGCATGAGGTCTTGGGTGACAGGTTGGACTTGATGATCTTTGAGGTCTCTTCCAACCTTATGGATTCTATGATTCCTTTTCTAATCTCCAGAATGAGTGGAAAGGGAGTTCCCATCCTCAAAAGTAAGAGAGGTGCAACTTCCAGGCACAAAAAGGGAAACACCACTTCCTATATATCCTAAAGTGCTGACAGGACTGCTCCAACGTTGTCTTATCCACTGGAGCTCAGCCAGGATGATGCTGCAGGTGACTAATGTCATAAATAGCCACAGACTGAGTAACTCCATGATTTACATCAGCTGGACCTCTTGGGCTTGCAATGAAACAGATTGCCCTGTGCTCCACACAGATTAATGGGGTCCTATGATGCCATCCAAGGAATTGATTTGCAAAGTAGTGGACACACACACACACAAACACACACACACACACACACACACACACACACACACAACCCCCCAATCATCCCATGGGCATCAAACCAATAGGAAAATGTCTCAGCTGCAGTTTGTGCAGTCTGCAATCAGAAAAAGAGGGCAGAGGGCCTCTGAGGTAAGTGTGATTAATTTCAAAACCTGCAAGCTCTACAGCATTTTCTCATTAGCTATTCAATCATTAATGACATGCAGAAGGCCCTGCCAGCACCCAGGCTGAGGCACCAGCTATACTGAGCAGGCAGAAGCTTGCTAAGGAAGCAGATCCCAGCAAAGAGCAGGACTAAAAATCCACCTTCAGGTAGGAATTCTCTTCATTCCAAGTGATAATTCCTTCCCATTGCTGTGAAGAGCCTGCTGTGTGTCACTGAACAGAGAAAATGACTTGGAAGTCAACATTTCCCATAGCTCCAGGGATGAGTTGATGTCATTTCAGGGAGCTGGTGGAGTCCCCGTCCCTGAAGGTGTTCAAAAAAGGCTTGGATGTGGCACTTGGAGCCATGGCTTAGTTGTCAGGAGGTGTCAGGTAATAGGCTGGACTCGATGATCTCTGAGATCTTTTCCAACCTGGTTGATTCTATGACATGAGGAAAAGCTGCTTTGCTGTGAGGGTGCTGGAGCCCTGGAGCAGGCTGCCCAGAGAGGTTGTGGACTCTTCATCTCTAGAGACTTTCGAGACTCGCCTGGATGTGTTCCTGTGTGACCTGCACTAGGTGACCCTGCTCTGGCAAGGAGGTTGAACTGGATGAGGCCCCTTCCAGCCCCTGCCATTCTATGATGCTATGGCTCCATGATTCTATTTCAATCATGAAGAAGGAGCTGGTCAGATGTTCCAAGTCCAGGCAGTACATCAGGGCCCCCTCGCAGCACGGAGGGACTGTGCTTCATGGAGGTGCCAGCCCTTCCTATTCTACTGGCTACCTGTGATCAGAGGGTCCCTTCTGAAAGCACAGTTTTAGTGTGCTCAGCAACTGGGGACAGGTAATTTCCAGAAAGGCAAATTAAAATCAAGAAATGCTTTATGGGAAAGAAACAGAATCACAGAATGCTTTGGGTTGGAAAGGACCTCAAAGATCATCTGATTCCAACCTCCCTGCCATGGGCAGGGACATCTCCCACCAGCCCAGCTTGCTCAAGGCCTCATCCAACCTGGCCTTGAACACCTCCAGGGAGGGGACATCCACAGCCTGGCAACCTGTGCCAGTGTCTCCCCACCCTCACTGGAAAGAATTTCTTCCTAATCTCCAGTCTCAATCTCTCCTCCTCCAGTTTCAATCTATTCCCTTTCATCCTATCACTGCAAGCCCTTGTGAAAAATCTATTCCCAGCTTTCTCGTAAGCCCCCTTCAGGTGCTGGAAGGCTGCTCCAAGGTCTCCCTGGAGCCTTCCCTTCTCCAGGCTGAACAGCCCCAACTCTCCCAGCCTGCCCCCACAGGGGAGGTGCTCTCTTTCATGTAAATGGCCATTAGGAAAGCCAAGGTATAACATGACAGGGTTATGCCAACAGGCAGGTTTAGCCACAGTGTATTTGTCAGCCCTGACCATACCTCTGTTGTTCTCTTCCACTGTTGGTTTTTCCTTCAGGGTAACTCAGTTCTGCAGGCAGGAGGGATTAGGAGACTTAAAAGTTCTGAATTTGGACTTTCTGACCTCAGATGTGGAACACACTCAGTGGCACTCCTCCCTCCACTGCCTGCTTTTAGAAAGCAGCCTAGCTTTCCAAGCCTGCCCTTGGAATGAGGACAATTTGAACCTCCATTTGCCATTTCCTCCTTCTGCTGATGGTTTCTTTGCCTCCTCCTTTCTGATAAATGGACAGAAGGTGAGCATGAGCTCATTCTCCAGGTTTTCAAATGCAGGGCAAGTGGCTTTGGTTACCCTCAAGGTGTCAGCACAGATATGGAACAAAGTTCTTCAGCAGTCCATCAACTTGGCTGGAGAAACTGATTTATGTGTTTTCTTCCTCTGAATGTGAACTTCTGGCAGCAAAGTAGCAACAGCAAAGCTAGCAGAGAGAGGAAGGCTGAGTGAGCTCTGCTCAGGATGTCTCTCATTGTGCAAGTTAAAAAGCTCATGCATGCAAAACTCCCAGCAAAGGAACAGGAGGGAAATTGCCTTTCACACAGTGGCACCAAAGGGCTCATCTGGGATGCAACACTGGGAGAGCTGAGCTGCTAATTGTTATTTAATATAATAGAATGAGGCTCTTCAAAGCAGAAGTTTGAACTGCCATTATTGTAATTGATAAAGGGGGGAAAAAAAAAACCCACACACATATTAAGGGCTTTTTGTCACAAGTCAGGAGGTGCACATTTCCCTCAGCATGAAACCTGGAACCACACAGAGGTGTGTATGGAGATTTCCCGTGGACAGCTGCCACCTGACATAGAGAAATCATTGAGCAACCCAGTCTAGTGCAAGGTGTCCCTGCACACAGCAGGGGGAGCTGGGGGAGGGGAGTGGAAATAGAAGATCCATAGATTCGTAGAATGGTTTGGGTTGGAAGGGATCTCCAAGATCATCCAGCTGGAAGAGGGGAGATTTGGACTGGAAATGAGGAAGAAATTCTTTCCAGTGAGGGTGGGGAGGCACTGGAACAGGTCGTCCAGAGAGGCTGTGGATGCCTCCTCCCTGGAGGCGTTCAAGGCCAGGCTGGATGAGGCCTTGAGCAACCTGGGCTGGTGGAAGGTGTCCCTGTACATAGCAGGGGGGTTGGAAATGATTGATATTGAAAGTCCCTTCCAACCCAAACCATCCTGTGATTCTATGGCTCTATAATTGATGTGAAATGTACTAAGAGAGAGTGCAAAGCCTCTACCCTGGTAAGGACTTCACCATAGTTCTCCATGCTTTCAGTGGAATTGTTTCTCAGAGGGAGAAGGATCCAAGCTGCTTGCTTTCAGCTTGAAATGCAGTATGGTGCTTTACAGGGAAGGGCTCTGGAAAGAGGTTTTTCAGGGAGTGCAAAATATGAAACCTGCTCCTTAAAGAAACCTCCTCCAGTGGGCTTTTACCTGCCAGGATCCCTCTGCTGTGCTGGGCAAACACAGAGCTTGTTGCCTGCTGAGTTATCCAACCAGGCCAGCCACAGTTTGGGATCTGCCTCCCTGAAACCAGTCTCCCCCAGTAAATCAGACTGGCAGCTGAGATAAGCCAAGGCAGAGCAAAAAACCAAACCCAACCAAATCAAACCCAACCCAACCAAACCCAACCCAATCAAACCCAACCCAACCAAACCAAACCCAACCCAACCAAGCCCAACCCAACCCAACCAAACCAAACTCAACCAAACCCAACCAAAGCAAACCAACCAACCCAAACCAAATTGAACCCAACCAAACCCAACCAAACCAAACCAACCAAACCAAACCCAACCCAACAAAACCAAATCAACCAAACCCGACCCAACCCAACCAAACACCAAACCAGCCCCAGCATTCCTCTCTGAAACCTGCTTTCTACTTTCATCAAGCAGAGTCACAGTCTCTTGAGCTCCAGGATCAAGATGCCTGCATCCAGCTCCTCTGTCTGGAGAGGACACCCACTGTGACCATGGTTTTCCTCCAGGAGGATGAGTGAGGATCTATTTTCAGGGCCAGCTTTTGTCAAACTCTTCTTTTATAGCTTGATTTAAGTCCTGTCACTCCCCTCTCCCCCAAAAAAAGCCCCAAAACAAGGCAGTGGTGTGGAAATGTGGGGAGTAAGTAATGATTTTTGATTGCTTGGTCAAGTGAAGGTTGGACTCAATGATCTTAGAGGTCTCTTCCAACCAAAACAATTCTGTGGGGTTCTAAGGATGCTGAAGAACAGAACATTGAATGAAAAGCATTCTAGTCTATTTCTGTGTGTCCTACCTTCAGTGATAATATCTTCCTCCACAATTGATGGAAACTATTCAAACTTTGTTGGGTTAAGGGACAGAGAAGGACCACAGGAATGAGCAGAGGGCTGCAGCACCTCTCCTATGAGGCCAGGCTGAGAGAGTTGGGGTTTGGAGAAGAGAAGGCTCTGAGGAGACCTTATTGTGGCCTTCCAGTATCTACAAGAAAGCTGGGGATGGACTTTTGAGGGTGTCAGGGAGTGATTGGACTGGGGGGATGGAACAAAACTAGAAGTGGGTAGATTGAGATTGGATGTTAGGAAGAAGTTGTTCCCCATGAGGGTGGTGAGAGCCTGGCACAGGTTGCCCAGGGAGGTGGTGGAAGCCTCATCCCTGGAGGGTTTTGCAGCCAGGCTGGATGTGGCTGTGAGCAACCTGCTGTAGTGTGAGGTGTCCCTGCCCAGGGCAGGGGGTTGGAACTGGCTGAGCCTTGAGGTCCCTTCCAGCCCTGACGGTTCTGTGACTCTGTGTGACATGCAGGTCGGTTCCTCCAGCAACTGCTTGTCTTTCTGTGACTTTCCCAGGAGACAGCTGAGGATCTTTTTCCCTCTACCTAAGAGCAGGATGTTCTACAGGCTTCTCCTCTGAAAGATGCAGTGATTCACAAATACAGCAGCAGCAATGAGAGCCAAACCGAAAAATTGCTCTGTGAGATTCAAAACAAACAACAAAAACACCAAAGAAACAACCCCAAAGCCCAAGGAGTAGCTGCTTGGCTTGGTTTTAGCACCACTCTGCCTGTCATAATAAAAAAAGCAAAAGGAGTAATGCTGTTGGGGGGATAAAGAGACATTTATGAGACTTGAGGAAAATTAATTGTATCAATTTAGCAGCACTGAATGCCTAATAATGGTGAGCAGCTGAGAGTGACTCAGCAGTGCATCAAGCAGGCCCATTCTCTCAGGAAGCTTTTCAATTCAACAGGAGAAGCAGAGAGTAACTCTTTGGTGATTGACAATGACTAAGACACGTGTTGAGATGCTGGGGGATTGAGTCATTCTTCTTGTTTTTCTCCAAGTGAGAGCAGAAGAAACAGCTCAAGGAAGCAGCCCCAGATTCTCAGATCCTCAGATCCTCAAACTGAAGCCAAGCATTTCTTAAGACTTCAGGTGGAATCCTGGAATCATAGGATCACAGAATCAACCAGGCTGGAAAAGACCTCAGAGTACATCAAGTCCAACCTATTACCTAATGCCTAACACCTCCTGACAACCAAACCATGGCTCCAAGTGCCACATCCAAGCCTTTTTTGAACACCTCCAGGGATGGTGACTCCACCACTTCCCTGGGCAGCACATCCCAATGGCCAATTCCTCTTTCTGGGAAGAACTTTCTCCTCACCTCCAGCCTAAGCCTCCCCTGGCACAGCTTGAGACTGTGTCCTCTTGTTCTGGTGCTGGGTGCCTGGGAGAAGAGACCAACCCCCACCTGGCTGCAACCTCCCTTCAGGGAGTTGTAGAGAGCAATAGGGCCTCTCCTGAGCCTCTTCTTCCCAGGCTGAGCAACCCCAGCTCCCTCAGCCTCTCCTCCTTAGGTGGTTCTCTAAGATCCTTTTTGCTGCCCCTTTTTTTTTTCTCTATTGTTATTTTTTGATGTCCAGAAGGCAATTAGTTGTCTCTGGCATTCATCTCTGGAGCCTGTTCCACATAGCTGCAAGCTATTGCTGCCTCTGGTGTCATCAGAAAAGCTTTGCCTGGCTCTGTGCTTCTTGAGCACAGGGTGCCACGATTCCTTGAACACTGCTGGTTGCCCAGAGTTTGTGTTTGTCCTGGTAGCCAATGCCACTTTGACAAAAGAAGGGATTGATTTCTTGCCTGCTTTTAAGCCTCTGCCATACCTGCTGCTGTTGCAGCCTCCTGTTTACCAGGAATTGCTTTGGACTACCAATGAGTCACAAAATCACAGAATGGTTGGGGTTGGAAGGAACCTCTGGAGATTAAATCCAACCCCACTGCCAGAGCAGGATCACCCAGGGCAGGTCACACAGGAAGGCATCCAGGTGGGTCTTGAAAGTCTCCAGGGAAGAGACTCTGCAACCTCTCTGGGCAGCCTGCTCCAGGGCTCCAGCACTCTCACACCAAAGGATTTTCTCCTCATGCTGAGGTGGAACCTCCTGGGTTCCAATTTGTGTCCATTCCCCATAGTCCTGTCACAGGATACCACTGACAAGAGCCTGGCCCCTTCTTCTTGCACCCCACCCCTCAAATATTGATAGACATGGCTCAGATTCCCCTCTCAGCCCCAGGGCTCTCAGCCTTTCCTCCTCTCACAGATGTTGACTTGCTGGAACGTGTCCAGAGAAGGGCAACAAAGCTGGTGAGGGGTTTGGAACACAAGCCCTATGAGGAAAGGCTGAGGGAGCTGGGGTTGCTTAGCCTGGAGAAGAGGAGACTGAGGGGTGACCTTATTGCTCTCTACAACTACCTGAAGGGAGGTTGTAGCCAGGCAGAGGTTGGCCTCTTCTCCCAGGCAGCCAGCACCAGAACAAGAGGACACAGTCTCAGGCTGCGCCAGGGCAGGTTTAGGCTGGATGTTAGGAAGAAGTTCTACACGGAGAGAGTGATTGCCCATTGGAATCGGCTGCCCGTGGAGGTGGTGGAGTCACCTTCACAGGAGGTGTTCAGGAGAAGACTTGATGGGGTGCTTGGCTGTATGGTCTAGTTGTTGGGTGGGTTGGATTGTTTGATGGGTTGGACGCGATGATCTTGAAGGTCTCTTCCAACCTGGTGTATTGTATTGTATTGTATTGTATGTTGCAGTCCCTTCAGCATCCTCACAGCCTCCGTTGGATGCTCTCCAGCATTTCTCTGTCCCTCATGAACTGGGCAGCCCAGAACTGGACACAATACTCCAGATGTGGTCACTGTCAGTGAAATGATGGAAGGAAGAATGAAAAAGCAACAATATCCTGGCTGGAACAAAGTGGTTGGAAACAGTGCAGTGAGGTGGGAAGAGCTTCTGCTTACTCTGTGAGCCCAATCTGCCCACTGAAAAGTCATCTTCCTGGCATGTGAAGGAGCAGTAAAAGGGAGTTCTAGGGGTTTTCATTATCCCTTCTCATTTTCTCTGGCTGCTTAGCCTCATCTCTTCCATGCCCTGGATATTCCCACCATTAATCTCTTTTCAGCATCAGTAAATAGTCTTTGTGTCAGAGGCTCCCCGACAGGCTCCTCTCCAATCCTCTGAAGCCCTAGGACTGCCAGAGCACCTAGACCAGAGACAGGACTGCCAGAACACAAGGGCTAGTTAGAGGGAAACAGAGATTCCTGTAATCCTGAACTCATAGAAGCATAGGATTGCTTTGGTTGGGAAAAAACCCTCCAAGATCCTTGAGTCCAACCATCAACAACAATTCAGTGAAGGAAAGACCACAGCAAAAAGGAAAGGATGGCTGCAAGCCAGCAAGGACTATGTCATACAGCTCTAACTGCCAGGGGAGTTTTGTGCTTTTGTGGCTGCTCTGTCTCATACTTGGATAAGTTGTCACCTGCTGTCAGCACCAACTGATCCCCAGTTGGTGTTTCCAAGAGCAGCCCATCTGAGTCATTGAAATGGACTTAGAGGCAGAGAGATTTTCCCAGTGGAGCTGCATTCTCCTTTGCCATCTGTTCCTTTCTAGAGAGGGAAAACAAGGCAAAATTGGGATCCCATACCTCACACCTGCTGAACCAAAGAGGTCTTTCAAAACACAAGGATGTGTAACAGGACCCTAGGAGGAAGTTCTTCACAGTGAAGGCAGTGAAATCATAGAATCATAGAATTATTTTTGGTTGGAAAAGACTTCCAGGATCATTCCAGCATCAACCACCATGGCCACCAAGCCATGGCCCCAAGTGTCATGGCCACAGGTTTCTTGAACCCCTCCAGGGATGGGCACACCACTACTTCCCTGGGCAGCCTGGCCACTCTTGTAGGAAAGAAAGTTTTCCCCAAATCCAGTCTAGGGTACTGGAACAGGTTGCCCAGGGCTGTGGTGAAAGCCTCATCTCTGGAGACATTCAAGGTGAAACTTGATGGAGTCCTGAGCAACCTGATCTGGTTGGAGGTGTCCCTTCTGACTGCAGGGAGGTTGGATGAGATGACCTTAGACCAACCTGATGCATTCTGTGATTCTCTGAAGATGCTCCACTGCTGCTGCCCATGAGCTCATTGGCAAACAGTTCTGCTCCCCTGCTATGACAAAGAGTTAGTCAGATCCCTCACAGTCACCGCTGAGCTGCACCGAACCCTGCGTGAGTCACAGCTCTGTCAGCACAGCTACTCTTAGAAGCGAGGCTGGCAGCCTTTCCTGGGGCTGTGACAAGCCACACACCACAGTTGGGCTCTGCCTTTCTCACCTGCATGCCTCACTTTTCATGCCAAGCATGGCCACTTTGGTGCTCCAGGGGTGCAGCTCCCAGCTAATCACAGAATGGCTGGGAAGGGATCGCGAAAGATCAGACAGGCCAAGCCCCAAGCCAGAGCAGGGTCACCTAGGGCAGGACACACAGGAACACACATATGTGGCTTTGGAAATTCCCCACAGAAGGAGACTCCACAGCCCAGCCCCTCTGGGCAGCCTGCTCCAGGGCTCTGTCACCCTCGCAGTGAAAAAGTTTGTCCTTATGTTTCTGTGGGAGCTCCTCTGCTCCAGCTTGCACCCTTTGCCCCTTGTCCTATCGTTGGGCATCTCTGAGCAGAGCCTGGCTCTGTCCTCCTGACACTTGCCCTTTAGAATCACGAATGAGGTCACCCTCAGTCTCCTCCAAGCTAGAGACTCAGCTCCCTCAGCCTTCTAATGAGCATAGCAAGGCACTGCTGTGGACATTTCCCTGTTTACAGCATGCAGACTCAGGCAACAAGCTCTGGAGCCAGATCTCCAGCTCTTTATGACCTCTCTAGTTTCATCCTCATGTGCCATCTGCCAAAGCCTGGGTCTGCATGAAGGAATCTCTTTAGCTTTTCAGAGATGAGCTCATTCCATAAGTCACTCCAGAGATTTGGCATGCACAGACCCCAAAAGTTCAGGGCATCCAGTTCCAACCCCCTGCCATGGGCAGGGACACCTTCCACTAGCCCAGGTTGCTCAAGGCCGCATCCAACCTGGCCTTGAAATAGATATTTGCAGCTTCTAGTCTCCCACTTTTATCATAGCTCATAGCATCCAGGAACTTCTCTCTATTCCAGATGCGCTTTCCATCCAGAGGTGATTTTCATTTGAAAGATTGAACCAGAAGGGTTCTTGGGGTTTGTTTTATTTGCTTGGAGCTTGAGGAGGATGGGGGGAGGGGGAATAAAGAAATAAAAGATTCAGTTCTGTGCTTTGGTCCTGGGCTGATGAACAAAGAAATAAATAAATAAACGGAAGGCTTTGAGTCAGCCTAAATCCACCTGCTCGCTGCGGGGTGTGCCTAGGGGGGAGGCAGCAGCAAGGCTTCTGTTGTAACAGCTTCCAACCTATGTACATCAGGGCTTCATTTGTGTACATTAGCTGAAGGCAGGACAAAAAATAGCTCTGCCAGGGAAGAATGAAAGAAGTGAGGTCAGCCTGAGAAAAAACACCAGGCATGTGTGTGAAGAAGGGGAGTGTGATGCGCTGGAGCCGGGGACATCCCCTGAAAAACACCATCAAGGCAGAGAGGGAGGACAGAAGGGTGAATTATTCATATCCCTGATCCAAAAGGCATTACTATCTTTTAGTTGCTTTCTCCTTCTTCTCACCACTTCTTGTCAGTTCCTTGCCTCTGGGAAGGCCCTTGGCACCACTTCTTATTTTGTTCCTGTGAATGTCTTTCTGTCAGCTTGTGGTGAACATTTCTTGCACTGCTTCGCTGGGTTCCTCGCGGTGCTTCTCCATGGGCCACAAAGGTGTCACAGAGGCAGGGATTTGTTTTGGGTTGCCAGCATCACCTGCGCTGACTCATCCATCAGGGAACACAGGATCTGCTTTGGTTTCACTGCTGTTTTTCTTGTGCAGTCATAGAATCACAGAATCACAGAATGGTAGGGGCTGGAAGGGACCTCTGGAGAGCAGCCGACAGCCCTGCCAGAGCAGGATCAGCCAGGGCGGGTCACACAGGAACACATCCAGAAGGGTCTTCACAGCATCCAGAGAAGGAGACTCCACAGCCTCTCTGGGAAGCCTGCTCCAGGGCTCCAGCAGCCTCATAGCAAAGAATTTTCCCCTCAGGTAGAGGTGGAACTTCCTGGGTTCCAGTTTGTCTCCACTGCCTCTTGTCCTACCACAGGACTCCACTGACAGGAGCCTGGCCCCTTCTTGACACCAACCCTGCAGGTATTTGCAAACAATGATAGATTTCCTCTCAGCCTTCTCCAGGCTAAGCAGCCCCAGGCTTCTCAGCCTTTCCTCATCACACAGATGTTGCAGTCCCTTCAGCTTCCTCCTAGTCTCTGTTGGACTCTCTCCGGCGGTTCCCTGCCCCTCTTAAACTGGGGAGCCAGAAATGGGCACAATACTCCAGATGTGGTTTCACCAGGGCAGAGCAGAGGAGGAGGAGGCTGTGAGCAGCCTGGGCTGGTGGGAGGTGTCCCAGCCCATGGCAGGGAGGTTGGAGCTCCATGACTCTATGATTCTTTGATTCCGCAAACCAGAAGCATTAGACAAAGGAGTGATTTATCTCCACAATAATTACAGGTTTGGAGATAGAAGACAGAGCAGAGCCATGAATTACCCCTTCATCATCACTGGGTCAGGCTTTGGATGCCCTTCCTCCCAGGGTGTTTTGTCAGTGATTTATATTTTTTAAGGAGGGAGACATTTTGCTGTTGATGTCAGTAAAGCATCGAAAGAAGGAATGCTGTCAGGAAATGTATTTTAAAAGCATTTCCTGCACCCTTGAAGAAGGTGGTTGGCATTTCAGGTGCAGTTCTGGGTAGACAAGAAGGCAGTGATATGAATTTTGGGTTGTGCTTTAACTGCCCTCCACAGACAAAGAAACTCTTAATTCCTAGTAGACCCAGATGGAGCCTAGGGTGCTGCAGATAAAGGGAGGCTTGCTAGCAGATAAAGCAAGGAGTCAAGGTGAAATTCAACCTCTTTCTCTTTCCCATCCCAGGCATTTGTGATCCTGCTGGCTGCAGCTCTTGGTGTGTGAGATAGAATAGAATTAACCAGAGAGACCTTTGAGATCATTGAGTCCAACCTATCCCCCAACACCATCTAATTAACTAAACCATGGCACCAAGCAACCCATCCAGTCTCTTCCTAAAGATCTCCAGTGATGGTGACTTCCTGGGCAGCATATTCCAATGGCCAACCTCTCTTTCTATGAAGAACTTCTTCCTAACTTCCAGCCTAAACCTCCTTTGGCACAGCTCGAGACTGTGTCCTCTTGTTCTGGTGCTGGTCTGAAACGTTAGAAAGCACCTTGCCCGCGTTTTGGCTCCCCTCACCCCTTGGCCTCTTTAATAAAGGTCTTGCTGAAAGCTGTAAAGACAAAGAAAGGTTTCATTTCAGGGATATGGGTGGAATCTCCAGGGGTTTGGGTTTGTTTGGGGATTTTTTTTTTGCATCTGAGCTTGACAGATGGAAAATGTTTCCAAGGGAAGTCTGCACAAGTGGCCGCCAAGAGCTCCACGTGCAAATGCACTTGGCAAATGCAGGAGAAAGAAAAACACCTCAGCTTCCTGCTTCAGAACTCTCTGCTTCCATACCTCCTCCAGCACATGACATGGCATTCCAGCTTGAGGGGGTGGATTTAGACTGGAGATTAGGAAGAAATTCTCCACAGTGAGGGTGGTGAGACACTGGAAGGGGTTGCCCAGGGAGGCTGTGGATGCCCAATCCCTGGAGCTGTGATTAGAGGGCTGGAGCTGCTCTGCTATGGGGACAGACTGAAGGAGTTGGGGTTGTTCAGTCTGGAGAAGAGAAGGATCTGAGGAGACCTAATTGTGGCCTTCCAGTATCTGCAGGGGGCTACAAGAAAGCTGGGGAGGGACTTTTAAGGTGTCAGGGAGTGATAGGACTGGGGGAATGGAGTAAAATGAGAAATGGATAGATTCAGTCCTTATGTTAGGAAGAAGTTGTTCCCCAGGAGGGTGGTGAGAGACTGGCACAGGTTGCCCAGAGAGGTGGTGGCAGCCTCATGCCTGGAGGCTTTTGCAGCCAGGCTGGATGTGGCTGTGAGCAACCTGCTGTAGTGTAGGATGCTATTGGCCTTCTTGGCCACAAGGGCACATTGCTGGCTCATGGTCCCCCTATTGTCCACCAGGACTACCTTATCCCAAGATCTGCTGTCCAACACATCAGCCCCTAACCTGACTGATCTATGGAGCTGTTCTTAAGGTAATGGGAATGTTAAGGATAACTGGGGGGGGGGGGGAAGAGTGCAGTAGGATTTGCATTTTAATTGAACTAAAGGTTTAGTCACAAACATACCAAAATGAGAAAGGGTTGGAATTAGACACAGCCTCACTGCTAATCAGAGATTCCTGGGATGGTTTGGATTGGAGGGGATCTTAAAGATCATCTAATTTCAGCCTCCCACTAGCCCAGGCTGCTCGAGGCTTCATCCAACCCGGCCTTGAGCACCTCCAGGGAAAGAGAATCCACAACCTCCCTGGACAACCCGTTCCAGTGTCTCACCATCCTCAATGGAAACAATTTCTTCCTAATCTCCAGTCTAAATCTCCCTTCTTCCAGCTCAAAGCTGTTGTCCCTTATCCTGTCATCCAAGCACTTGTGAAAACAAATACCTCCCTAGCTTTCTTGTAGCCCCCTTCAGGTGCTGGAAGTTCTGCTCTAAGGTCTCCCTGAAGCCTTCTCTTCTCCAGCCCCAACTCTCTCCTCCTGTCCCTGCAGGAGAGATGCTCCAGCCCTCTGATCACCTTTGTGACCTCCTCTGCACCCACTCCTGCCCACGGCCACATCTTTATTCCATGGTAAAAACCATGCTCCAAGGTGCAAGAAGACACAGGGCTGCTGATGCTGTTTCTGAAGCTTCACTTCATTCTGTGGAACCGATTTGCTTGTCCACATCCTTTGCCCTGTTTACTTTGAAAGATGTGTCAGGACCAAAGGCCCAGGGGACACAGCCACAGATCTGGCAGTGATCCCTGGAATAACCACCAGTACACAAGGGAAGGAAAACAGAGACTGGCCAGGAAATTAGAGCTGTTTTTATTAGCACTTTATTCACCCCAATCCACCAAGTATTCCTTCTCATACGAATTTAATTACAAACTGAAGAAGCAGTTGGGGGGAAGTGTCAGGCTTCATTTCTCCAACTCCTATCTGGGAAGCAACCAGACACCTCAGGACAGTTACTTATTATTTGTCCTAAATGCTAGCAGAGTTCTGCTGCCATCACCAAAACACCAGATGTGTGTCATTTTGAAGTGAACATTAGTGCACAAGGGGACAATTCCCCTCCTCCAGACATGTTTGGAATTTACCCTCGGTGAATTACATGTCCATGGAAAGCTTCTCCTGAAACCCAGCGAGCAAAGGGACTGCCAGTCCCATCTGAAAGGGGAATTACTGCTGCCCTGTTTGAGTTGTTTGTGCAACTCAGCCAGGAGCTCTACAGGCTCCCTCTCAGTAGAATCACAGATCCACAAAATGCATCAGGTTGGATGGGACCCTCAAAGGTCATCTCGTCCAACCCCCCCGAGGTTAGCAGGGACACCTCCAACTAGAGCAGGCTGCCCAAGGTCCCATCAGGTTTGACCTTGAATGTCTCCAGGAACTGGGCCTCTATCACATCCCTGGGCAACCTGTGCTAGTCTTTCACCACTCTCATTGTGCAGAACTTCTCCCTGATGTCCAGCTGAAATCTCCCCTGCTCCAGTTCCAAGCCATTGTCCCTTGTCCTGTCACTCCAAGCTCTTCTAAACAGTCCCTCCTCAGCCTTCCTGTAGGTCCCCTTCGGATACTGAAATGCATCCCTAAGGTCTTCCCAGGATGAGCAGCCGCAGTTCTCTCAGCCTGTCTTTGTAGATGATCTTTCTGATCACCTTTATGGGCCTCCTCTGGACCCACTCCAGCAGGTCCATATCCTTCTTGTGTTGGGGGACCCCGGAGCTGGCCACAGTACTCCAGGTGAGGTCTCAGCAGAGCAAAGCAGCGAGGCAGAATCATCTCTCTCACTCTGCTGCTCAGAATTCATTTGGAGTGGCAAAATTTTATAGTGTAGTTTTATTCATGCCAGAAGGGAGATGGACACTAAAAGACCTATAAATGTGCTATCAACACGAGTGATCAATACATAAATGCATGGAATCATCAGTCATAGATCCACAGAGTCACAGAATCGTGGAAGTCATCTTCCTGTGAGTGTCTGTATGGAATCCTGCTTTCTGTTTACGTGTATCTGAAATAAAAATGGAGTTATTATTCATTTTAATTGCCTCTTAAACAGCTTTGATGCAAACCCAACTGTTCCAGTCCACACAAGTTCCTCTCAACTTCTTTTGCAACCCCAGTGGTAGACAATGCATATTTTCAAAAGGCCTGGAATGCTTTTCCTTCCCAGTTCACTGGATGAAAACAATGTTTTGCTGACCTTGGGAAATCTAACTTCCAAGGAAGTCTTCAAGTCTCTGTTAAGAGGAATTAAAAGAGGGGGAAAAAAAAAGAGCCAAGATAACCCTGGAATTTAACCATCCTTCTAGATAAAGGCTGCAATGACTCAGAGAGCAATGCCAGGAAAGCACAAACATCCCTCTGCAGATATGGGAGTGCTGAACTTAATTTGTTGTATCTCAGCTGCTTCAGTCCCAAAATGCGTTTCCTTTTCTCCCAGATAAGAACTTTGCTTCCCTCTCTTATTCGCTAATGCTGTTTGTCAATCCCCTGTGCCCTTGTGATTATTCATTACAAGGCAAAACAACTGGCAGGAGATAGAATCAAAAAAACCCCAGTGTAGCTTAGTACCTTCGAGAGGCTAATTCAGACACTCTGCAAAGCAGAAGTCCATTTGTTTTGTGCCAGCAGGTCTGCAGGTTCTGGCAACACCTTCGGGCAGAAGCCAAGGTGCAGGTTGCAGCAGCCCCCAGGTGTCACTATCAGATTTGACAATCCCGCGGCACGGCTGTGGTCGCGCAGCTAACTCAGCCTTCTCCGGGCTCCAGTCTGCCCACAAGCTTCAATTCACACAGAAGCTGAGAGGAGCCAGCTTGCACCACAGACCTCAAAAGAAAAAGATCTTCATGCAGCCAGCACAGAGCCACGGCAAGCTGTGTACTTGTGCCCCTTGTGTTAATCATGGATTCAGAGAATGGGTTGGGTCAAAAGGGACCTCAAAGCTCATCCACTTCCAACACCCCTGCCGTGGGCAGGGACACCTCCCACCGGCACAGGCTGCTCAAGGCCTCATCCAGCCTGGCCTTGAACACCTCCAGGGATGAGGCTTCCTGGGCAAACCTCCCTGGGCAACCTGTTCCTGTGTCTCACCACCCTCACAGGAAATTATTTCTTCCTCATCTCCAGCCTAAATCTGCTGTGTTTCAGCTCAGAGCCATCGCCCCTCCTCCTATCACTGCAAGATGTTGCAAAAGTCCCTCCCCAGCTCTCCTGTAGCCCCCTTCGTGTATTGAAAGGCTGCTCTAAGGTCTCCCTGGAGCCTTCTCTTCTCCAGGCTGAACAGCCCCGGCTCTCAGCCTGTCCCCACAGGGGAGGTGCTCCAGCCTTCTGATCACCTTTCCTGGCACAGCCTGCTGCACTTTATAACAACACAGAGAGAGAGAGAGCAGGACTGTCAGAGAGTTGTCATAACCAGTTCAGGAGGCACTTGACTTTCACAGTTTCTGGTTGTGAGCTTCAAATTAGATTTGTCCAACTTAATTTTCTATCCATGTTGCATGCAGCTCCTTGAGGTGGAAGGCTCCCAGCTGAGGGCAAGGCAAACAAGACCTCCTGAAGAGCAGCTGTAAGGGATGTCCTTCCCCCTCCCATGTGTCATTCCTACACCCAGCACATCAATATCCCCCGTGAGTGACACCAGTGAGCGAGTACATGTGCAGTAAGCTGGGGGTGGGGGGAAGAGATATTAAAGCAGCCCCCAACCTCCCATGCCAGGGAAATCTGTGACTGCCTGGGTGACTAAGTGGGTATTTATCATTTCCTGAGCTCCCTGCTGGCAGCCAGCCAGCAGAGTGTGTACATTGAAATTAGAATAGATTGGGAGGCAGGACTTTGTTCCAAATTGATCTGGATGACGATAGCAATGCTGAGGGCAGCTCCACTTTGTCTTCTTTCCTTTTTTTTTTCTTTAAAGGTTCATTGTGTGTTTCTAAAAAGGGAGGTGGGGGGAGGGGGGGGGGAAGAAAGGTTTAGGAAAATAACAGGAAGCAAATCTAAGGCCAGGATGTATACTTTTATATTATTATTATTATTATCATTAGATTCTCTTGCAGCATTGTTTTGCTCTCCCCAGCAGAAAAGCTGGAGCTTGCTCATGTTCCATGCAGAAATACGTGGAGCAGGAATGAAGAAAATGCTCTTCCTAGCCATCTGTTTACTGTTATTCAAGATTATTCATTGCAATTCAAGATTATTCATTCAAGATCAGACTTCATATGACCCTTGGAAACTATACTTTGGTATTATTATTTATTATTATTATCATTAGATTCTCTTGGAGCATTGTTTTGTTATCCCAACAGGAAAGCTGGAGCCTGCTCATGCTCCATGCAGAAATACGTGGAGCAGGAATGAAGAAAATGCTCTTCCTAGCCATCTGTTTGTTGTTATTCAAGATTATTCATTGCAATTCAAGATTATTCATTCCAGATCAGACCTCATGTAGCCCTTGGAAACCTGATGCAGCTGGAGGTGTCCCCGCTCGCTGCAGGGGCTTGGACAAGAGGACCTCTGAGGGTCCTCTGTAACCCAGCGCAATCTGTGGATCTATTCAGTAGGTTTTTTCCTTACTGTCAGTGCTTGCACTGTGAAGACCACGAGGTTTTATCCATTTTGGCAACTCCAGCAAGGGAGAAAACAATTATAAGCTGCTGTCAATGAGAGTAAGCCAGTTTTGCCATGTGGTTGGCAGGTCTTCACTTGTCAGGGTACCCTTGGTTTTTACTCTACCTTTGCAAATAGCTTCATAGATTCATAGAACGGTTTGGGTTGGAAAGGACCTTCAAGACCACCCATTTCAAACCTCCCTGCCATAGGCAGGTTGCTCCTCAGCAAACCCTCCTCAGCATTTCTATAGAAAGACATAATCACCTCCTTTTAATTATTTTTAAGCTTCCAGAGGGAAGTTTAGGCTGGAGGTGAGGAGAAAGTTCTTCCCAGAAAGAGAAATTGGCCATTGGAATGGGCTGCCCAGGGAGGTGGTGGAGTCGCTGTCCCTGGAGGTGTTCATGAGGGGATTGGATGTGGCCCTTGGAGCCATGGTTTAGTTGATTAGATGGTGTTGGGTGATAGGTTGGACTTGATGATCCCTGAGGTCTTTTCCAACCTGGCTGATTCCATGATTCCAAGGAGGCTGGATGCCCACCAAAGCTGCTCCATCACTCCCCCCTCTTAAAAGGACAGGGGGAGAAGAGAAAAAATATACCAAAAGCCAGTAATAAGATAGAAGTAATTTTAATAAGAATGATGAGAAAAAGCAAGAGACTGTGTAGAAGCAAAAGCAGAGAGATGTTGGTCTCCACTTCCCATCAGCAGGGCGCTGGTCGGTCTCAGGCAGCAGGGCTCTCTAAGCTCGGTGGTTACTTGGGCGGACAGACACCATGGCCCAATCCCCCACTTCCTTCTTTCACTTCCTTCTTCTATCTGAGCTGACCTCATCTGGCATGGAATACTCCTTTGGCCAGTCTGGGTCAGCTGGCTCAGCCACGTCCCCCTCCCAAGATCTTTCCCACCCCTCAGCGTACTCTTGGGGCAGGGAAAGGTTGAAAGGACACAGCCTGGATACTGTGGCACTTTAGGCTGGGTCCCTCCTGTTCCTGCCACATAAGTTACACCTCCAGTGTCCTGAAGGTCCAGACCAGTAGGTGGACATAGGAAACAGCCTATTTCATACCCATAATGTCCTATGCCCTATAAATCCATCTGCAAAGTCTTTCTTTTCCTCTTTCTTCCCTCTCTGCTCCCATGGGGGTAATGCTGGGGGAGTATCTCAAGGCCTCTTAAAAGGTCTGTCTAGGTCTAATGCCAGGAGCAGAAGGGGTTGGGGCTGTCTCAGACCTGGCCAGCCTGAGACTAGCCTAGCGGTATGTGGAAAGAAAGAGCCCTGGGGGTTTTTGGGTGTACCCTCAGGCAGGGAGAAGGGAAGTGTTGGGAGGCTTTTGGGTGTGCTGTAAGGGACTCTGTATGGTTTGGGATTCTGTTGTCACTGCGCTTGCAGCTTCTGCACAACACTTGCTGCTTTGCCTTTTAAACTTTCCATCGCTTTTGCCATCCACCTGTGTGATGAGTGTCATTCTTTTGCCCCTTTCAGGGGCAAGAGAGGATCAGCCTGGCCTCAAACCAGGACAGATACTTATTCAACAGCAGCAAGCACACTGCTGCGTTATCAACTACTGCTGCAAAACCCCACACTAGAAAGATGCTGTGAGGGGAATTAACTCCAGCTCAGCCAAACCCAATGCACACTGATAATGTCTTGCACTTTGAACGCTTGCCAGAGGGCCAGAGCAGGCCCACAGTTCACCAGGCAGCTGAGTATTCTGGGAGTAAGTGCTTCAAAACAAGACCTAATACAATGGTGGGGGGAAATATAACTCCTGAGATGACAGACTCCTAAATTACTGCAGCAGGAGCTGACCTTGTGGCACTTCTTGTCTTTTTTTCTCTTTGTTTTTCATTCCCTATGACTCAGTACAGAAGATGAGATAAAATTCACTGGAGCCATTCTGGTCTCACCGAGTGCCAGAACTCCGTGGATGTGGTCCTTGATGTCATTCCCAAAGTGCTGTCTGTAAGTGGTCTGGGCAATCATTGACTCAGCTCCAGGCTGGAAGAGGAGGACTGCTGCTCGGAGTGTTGAATACACAGATTTGCACCTGGGATCTGACCACTAAAGAGCATATCTGAGACATTCCCCCAGGACATCCCAAGAACTAGATTGCCACCTATGACTAGTTGCTTTGAACATGTGCTTGCCAAATGCCACATACAAGGTGCACTCAGTGACACCTTTGGCTGTCATAGAATTATGCAGAGTGCATAGGGGTTGGAAGAAACCTCTGGAGATCATCAAGTCCAGGCCTCCTACCAAAGCAGGATCACCTAGGGCAGGTCACACAGGAACACATCCAGGTGGGTTTGGAAAGTCTCCAGTGAGGGAGACCCCACAGTCTCTCTGGGCAGCCTGCAGGCTCCAGCACCCTCACAGCAAAGTTTCTCCTCATGCTGAAGGGGAACTTTCTGTGCCCCAGCTTGTGTCCACTGCCCCTTGTCCTATCATAGGACACCAGTGAAAAGAGCCTGGCCCCTTCCACTTGATACCCACTCTTCAGATAGTTTTAAACATTGTTCAGATCCCCTCCCAGCCTTCTCTTCTCCAGGCTAAGCAGCCCCAGGGCTCCCAGCCTTTCCTCCTCACACAGATCTTGCACTCCCTTCAGCATCCTTGTAGCCACCATTGGACCCTCTCCAGTAGGTCCCTGTCCCTCTTGAACTGGGAAGCCCAAAACTGGACACAATGCTCCAGATGTGCTCTCACCAGGGCAGAACCTTCCATGACCTGCTGGCCACACTCTCCTGAGTGCACCCCAGGATACCATTGGCCTTCCTGGCCACCAGGGCACGTTGCATATCCTTTAATAGGACTCGTGTTGCGTTATGTCTTTCTTCAAGCATAAGTCACTCCTGCAGGCCTGGATTCTTCCTTTTAAAGTACAAGTGGTTTCACTGTACAGCCTTTAGCCATGTCATTTCCATGCTGTCAGGGCAAAAATAAAACTGAGGAAAGCTCTTGTCCTCTTTAAAGCAGCACCATTTGTGTGCAGTGCCAGAGCAAGCAGCCAGTTTCCAGCCTTTTCCATCATCAGGGAGCAGTGACAAAATCCTCAGTCGGAAGAATTGGGTGCTTCAATTCCTTCTTCTTAGAGCACCACAGAAGAGGGCTTTCATGTTTAAAGCCATGCAAAGCATCCTCAAAAACCTTTGGAACAATGAAGTCAGGAGCTGGGCAGTTAAAAGGAAATGGCTTCCTCAAAACTGGAATCCTCTTTAGCAGGGGCAGCTGCTCCTCCATGCAGCGTGGCTTCCCGTCCTACTTGCGGCACACAAATGTTCATCGCCTTTGATCTGGCTCCCCTTGCAGCTGCTCAGCAGCAGATCTAGGAGCTCCAGAAGGATGTGATGCAGCTCTGAGCTGTGTCAGTGCCTGGCCTGACTTGTCCCAGTTTCCAGAAATGATCTGGCTAGTCTGAAATCAGCAGTGCAGCAGAGCACAGTATTCCCTTTCTCTGCCCTTCGTGTGCCGATGCTAAACCCATAAATCTCCATGGAGCTCTGACTCAGCTGAGAGCCTCAGAGGAGGAATTTCTTATGTACAGCCCAGAAAGAAACATCAAATGGAAACAACAGGGCCTCTGCTTGGAGCAGGTGTGGTTGCACACACAAAAAATACAAGAGAGCAGTGTACCAAACAGATGCTTCACACAGATTCCTGTGGAGTCGGGAAGGCGGAATGCAACTGTCAGGCATCTGACGTGCTCTGAAGCTTTGCAGGGCTGGAGCTAGGACATCTTAAAACACAGATTTGCAGGTATGGAGCTAACTGCACGGTGCTGAGCTCCAGCTAGGCTGTTACAGTGCTCATTTCTCACAGGCACGCAGTTTGCTGCATAGTGCAGTCCCTTTCCTTTTCCTTCCATGACCTCAGGACTTACTGCCTTGTTGCATAACACCATGGAACGAGAAGGGGAGAAATGAAAAGGCTTTGGATAGTAAAACCTTCTCTCACCAAACCACTGGGTTGTCCTCATGGCCAAACAGGTGAATGGCATAGACGTATTTTTGGTAAGCACAGAAGGATTTGGGTTGGAAGAGACCTTTAAAGATCATCCAGCCCAACCCCACCGCCATGATCAGGGACATATTCAGCTGGATCAGGTTGCTAAAAGCCCCATCCAACCTGACTTTGAATGCTTCCAGGGATGGAGGTTTACAAAAGACTGTAGTGATAAGATGAGGGCAAATGACATCAAGATGGAGAAGAGCAGTTTTCGATGGGATGTTAGGAATGAGTTCTTTACCATGAGGGTAGGGGAACGCTGCAACAGGCTGCCCAGGGAGGTGGCTGAGGCCCCAGCCCTGGAGATATTCAAGGTGAGGCTGGACAGGGCTCTGGGCAGCCTGATCTAGTGGAGGATGTCCCCTGCTGACTGCAGAGGGGTTGGACTGGATGACCTTTGGAGGTGCAACCTCATCCATCCTTGCCTTGAACACCTCCGTGGAAGGGGCATCCACAACCTCCCCGGGAAACCTCTTCTCACCACTTCCTTTTTCCTGTGCTCCAGCTGCCCATGGGCACAGTGAAAGTTTTCATTCAGTATTCCAAAGGATTCGAATTCTCTCTCTTTTTGAGCAATCTGTGGTTCCTTGTGGGTACTGAATATTCAAACCTTCAACTGTACTCCTAGTTCTGTTGCACAAATGAGTCACATCCTGGGGTACTCCTTTCTCCTGCCTGCAGGATGCTCTCCTTGCAATCACTGCCACAGCGATTGCTGAGCAAATCTCTCCATTTCTGAGGAAGTTTGAAGAGTTTTGTTAGGACTCTTTGGGTTGGCTTTTTTTTTCACTAGATCAAATATTTATTTCCCTTTTTTAAAATTATTATTATTATTATTATTTAATGATCAAAAGCCATCTCTCCACATTTGCTTGGAAGCAGCTGAGCCTCAGAAATTTCGTGAATATTGGTGGGAAGCAAATCCCACGCTGTGTGCAGGCACAATTAAACACTGGAAACTCACTTGGATCTTTAATATATAACTGAATATTTATGGATTGCTCTTTTTTTCCCCAGTAGCTATGCCACATGACTTGCCCAAACAGCTTCTTAAAGCTGTTCCTCTCCTATCTATCTATATGATAAGGGGTCTGGAGCACCTCTGCTACGAGGACAGGCTGAGGGAGCTGGGGCTGTTCAGCCCAGAGAAAAGCAGCCTCTGGGGAGACCTTAAAGCAGCCTGCCAGTACCTGAAGGAGGCTACAAGAAGGATGGAGAGAGACTGTTTGCAAAGGCCTGCAGTGACAGAAGGAGGAGCAATGGCTTCAAACTAGAGCAGAGCAGATTGAGATTGGATGTTAGGAACGAGATCTGCACCACGAGGGTGGTGGAACACTGGAACAGGTTGCCCAGGGAGGTGGTTGAGGCTCCTTCCCTGAAGATATTCAAGGTGAGGCTGGACAGGGCTCTGAGCTACCTGATCTAGTTGGGGATGTCCCTGCTGACAGCAGGGAGGGTTGGACTGGAGGAGCTTCGGAGGCCCCTTCCAACCCAGACCATTCTACGATGTTGTGATCCTAAGATTCTCTGACTCTGTGATTCTACAAAGGTTCATACAGAGAAATACCATTTATTCCACGCTTGGCTTATTTAATTTAATCCCAGACCCTTCTGATAGCTCTTTCTTTTTATTATTATTGTTGTTCTCACTGCCCCATAGCTTGTGCTGGCTTCCCCCAAGTAATAACCCAGGTATCCTTTGATGCAAGGGTACACAATGGCAGGAGACACAAAATCTGAAGTGCTGGGTGAAGATGTATATTAGCTTTGCATTATAAAGTTTCCTCCCTTTGAAGTTCTAAGGAAACTACAATTTCCTCTCTCCTGCTCACAGTTAAATACATCCCCCAGCACAATTCATTTCCCAGGGCTCATCAGTACTGAGGTGCAGTTCAAACAGCACTTTTCATCTGCACATGGCTCCTTACAAAATAAAGAAGGAACAAATCTCGATTGCCCCACCCAGAAGATGTGGAATCCGACCAAGAAATGGCTTCCAGCATCTCACTAAGTGAGACCACTGCCATGGAGTCGGAGAATGACAGGTTGGAAAGGACCCCAGGGATCATCCGGTCCAACCTTTCTAGGTCATAGGGGAGTTGCAATGAGCTGGCCCAGCACCCTGTCCAGATGAGTCCTAAAACTGTCCAATGAAGGGGACTCCACCACTGCCCTTGGGAGATGATTCCAGGGTCTGACTGTGCTCATGGAGAAAAACTTTCTTCTGGAGTCCAGTGGGAATCTCCCCAGCGGCAACTTGTCCCCATCACCTCTTGTCTTCTCCGTGGGACTCCTTGTACAAAGGGAGTCTCCATCCTCCTGACCTTTTATCTGCTGGTCCACGTCAATAAGGTCTCCCCTAATCCCTCTCTCGTTCAGGCTGAACAAAGGCAGCCCTCTCAGCCTTTCCTCACGGGGCAGGGCTGCCAGGCCTCTGATCACTCCTGTGGCCCTTCTGTGGACACTTTCCATCCTGTCTGCACCCATGGCATGAGTGGTGTCACAGACTAGGGCAACCAAGTTAAAAATAGTAGAAACTCTCCTTTGGGAAGCAGCCAGGAGGCTCCAGAGTGCTCTTCCTCTCTACATCACTCTTCTGGACACTTTCCAGCCTGTTCATATCTTTTTTTTTTTTTTTCTGCATGTAGGACTGGACAACCTCTTCTGTGAAGGCAGACTGAGAACATCAGGGCTGTTCAGCCTGGAGAAGAGAAGACTCTTGGAAGGCCTTAGAGCAGCATTTCAGTATCTGAAGGGACCTGCAGGAAGGCTGGGGAGGGACTGTTTGCAAGGGCTTGCAGTGATAGGATGAGAGGCAATGGTTTGAAACTGGAGCAATGGAGGTGATGAAATACTGGAACAGGTTGCTCAGAGATGTAGTTGAGATCCCATCCTTGGAGACATTCAGGATCAGACTTGATGTGGCCCTGGGCAGCCTGATTTAGTTAGAGGTGTCCCTGCTGCCTGCAGAGGGGTTGGAGAAGATCACTTTTGAGGGTCCCTTATAACCCTGTGCAATCTATGAATTAACATAAAGATGAAAAGTCCACATGAGTGATTTATCTGCACAGTGTGGAACACTGTGCTTGGTTTGCCCAGCAGAGAAGACAGGTCTCAGACCATTAATCCATTAACCACCCTGTGCATCACACAAAGCAGTTTGCCATGTATCAGACTGTACTCTACAACAGCAGTAGGCTGCTGCTCTTGGGAGCCATCACATTAAAAAGAAGGCCTTTTGAGGCCAATGTGCTGCAGTGCAAAAGGTGGTTGCATTTTGATGCCTGAGTTGTGTGTCTAGGTGGCTCACCTTGCGAGCACCAGGCTCTGTAAGCCATGCACAGTGTGAGTATCCATGCAGAGCATCCCACTGAGTTCAGTGAGGCTCTTCGTGGGTGCTCTCCAAAACAGCAGCATGGTTCATACAGCACAGCCCTCAGCATGTGTCTGAGGCTGCACAGAGCTCCAGAAGTGATGGCCCAGCAATCTGCTGGCTGCAGCCTGTGGAGGAGGCAAGCAGAGAGCAGTAAATTAGAGCTGCAGTTCAGAGCTGTGCCATCATCACTTACAAGCACTTATAAATTGTTTATCCTCCCCCTCATGCTGGAGCTATAGGCTTTCATGTTCCTACATCTGCTAAATATGACTGCTCTGCTTACTTACCTATCTCACAGGGAGGCAGGCAGGCTCAGTTACAGCTTCCATCACATGCTACAGGGGAAGGCACGAGCTTTCTGCTGAGTATTGCCATCTGCCTTCATTCTGATTGATTTCCTTTTGCCTGCATTCCAGCAGGCAAACAAGGGTTAAGAGGAACAACGTGATGAGAAGGAATTTTCCTTCCCCGTGGATGTGAGCGTAAGCTGGCATTGAAAGGCTTGGTTCTCATTCCCATACCCCTTTGGCTCTTCATCACAGCACCCTCCTTTGGCTTGCCACAAGATATCTCTTTCCAGAAGCAGCTATGCAGACCAAGAGCATATGAATCATAGAAGCAGAGGATTGGTTACATGGGAAGAAAATATCTTCTAGTCCAACTGAAGTCAGCCTCTTAGTATAGAATCATAGAGTCATAGAATTTTTTGGGCTGGAAAAGACCTCTAAGGTCATTGAGCCCAGCCATCAACCTAACACCACCATGGCCATCAAACCATGTCCTAAAGTGCCATGGCCACACATTTCTTGAATACCTCCAGGGATGAGGACTCCACCACCTCCCTGGGCAGCCTGTGCCAATCCAGGACCACTCTTGCAGCAAAGAAATTTTCCTTCCTCTCTAACCTAACCCTCCCCTGGCACAATTTCAGGCCATTTCTTCTCATTCTGTCACCTGGTACTAGGGAGAAGAGCCCAACCCCCACCTCACTGCAACCTCCTTTCAGGCAGTTGTAGAAAGCAGTGAGGCCTTACCATTCACCAGTGAATCAGTCAGGTGAAAGGATGTCTTGTGTTTTGCACACAAAAGTAGCGGTGGCCTGGGTTGAGACAGCACCATCCAGTCCCTGCCACCGGATGGAACTGGCAGTGCGTGCTCCTCAGAGCCGTTGCTGTGTCCTCACCTCCAGGTGGTGGTGCGAGTGCAGACCAGCCATGGATCAGTGAAATCCTACTGCCTGCCTAACAAGAATAAAGGGGAGCTAAAGGAGGCAAAAACTCGTACTTACAGACTGCCTTTCATCCAAAGGGTTTACCATGCTTTGCTCTGTGTGTTATTCTCTGTGGGTTTAGGGAATCTTGACAAATCTAAGGTGCGGGAGGGACTGGCTTGGTCACTTCAGCTAAAGGATTCGTGACAAAACTGAGATTGATAGAATGGTTTGAGGTGGGCAACCTGTTCCAGGCTCTCACCACCCTCCCTGGGAAGAATTTCTTTCTGGTCTCTAATCTAAGGTCTCTGCATCTTTCTTCCCAGCCTGTTGCTTTGGCCACTAGATGATGTTGAGGACTAAATTCATAGAGGTTATACCAAAGCTTGCTGAGACACCTCCATTTGAGTGGCAGAACAAGAGGACAGAGTTTCAAGCTGTGCCAGGGGAAGTTTAGGCTGGAGGTGAGGAGAAAGTTCTTCCCAGAAAGAGTAATTGGCCATTGGGATGTGCTGCCCAGGGAGGTGGTGGAGTCCCCATCCCTGGAGGCGTTCAAAGAAAGGCTTGGATGTGGCACTTGGAGCCGTGGCTTGGTTGTCAGGAGGTGTCGGGTGATAGGTTGGGCTTGATGACCTCTGAGGCCTTTCCCAACCTGGCTGATTGTGTGCTTCTGTGCGATTCCCAGGCAGCATCCACGAGGCACCTCCTTTCCTGAAACCTGACTGTGATTGAAATACTTCCACGAACTCCACTGAGTGTCTTGCCAAGCTGCCACAGAGCTTCAAATTCACTCTGTGAAGTCTCTTTTTTAATTTTTTTTTTTCAGAGCAGAAGCTCTTCAGTCACTGAGAAAGACCTGAAAAGCTCCTGGAGTCTGGCAGGGAGTATTAACCTCTGGGGATCTGTCTTAATACATCAGAGAACAAGGGTCAGCGGAGTCCGGCAAGAAGCATGAGGGATTAGCAGAAGGAAAGAGCCTCCTAATAGCCCGGGGTATAAACACGGTTATGAGGGAAATTTATCATCTTTACCCAGCAAATTTCGAGCCAAGCAGCCAAGCTGCATTAGGATTTTTAATGACATTTCCCTTTTAGTCCTGAGGAGGCTGTGCCAGGAGCCCTCGGGCCTGCCCGCAGCCATCTTGCTCTACGTGCAGAGCATATCCCGACCCCGCCGCAGTCTATTTCTGTCACAGATTAAGTGACCTCTGCACCTTCCTTGCCTTTTTTTCTTCCCCCCCTTTCTTTCTTTTCCTCCCCCCTCTCTTTTGCATCTAGCTGTGGAGAAAGCTGCAGGTGGAGGAATGTTCCCGGCTGGGGGAAGCTACACCTTTGTTTGCCGTGTTCTGATGAATAAGTGATGGGGCCCTGGCATGGCGCGCGGCCGGCAGCGCTGACACAGTTGACATGACAGCAGCAGGGACTGAATCCTGATCTGCCCTGCCAGCACAAGATGGGATGTTCGCTCGTTTCACGTTTCACCAAGTCGGCCTCTTCAACTATTTATAAGATGAATAGAAATTTCCACTGCTTGGGCTGACACACCTGCCTCCACCTAACCACTCGCTCCTGGGGAGCCAGCTCAGACAGAGGAGGCTTTGAGAGGCACTGCTCTCACCACCCCTTTGCCAGCCCTCTCCATGCCAGCTCTGTCCTCTTGGCAAGGAGGCAGCCCCCTTCAGCTAGGGCTGTTTGTACCCAGCGTGGTCCAGGAGAGGAAGGGCCTCCCTGCGTCACCTTCCCTGGGCAGTGAGCAGCTTGAGGGCAGCAGGGAGCTCTGCAGACACCTCTGGTGGTGTGGGGCAGCTGTCCAGCCTGGCATGAAGTGACCTTCCTGGTGGCACAGTGCAGAGTCTTGTGTGCTCTCTGTGCCAACTCATCCTTTAATGGCAGCTGATGGTCCCTGCCAGCACGGGGAGCCTCCCCGGCATCAGGCGCAGGCCACTTGCACCCAGCACCTCCTGGGCTTTTACTGGCTTGACAGGAGCAAGACCAAGGCATCCTGGCTTCATCGGGAATGGTGTGGTTGGCAGGTCTAGGGGTGAGGTTGCCCCCTCTGTACTCAACAATGATGAGGCCACACCTCAAATTTTGAGCTCTGTTTTGGGCCCCTCACTGCAAGAAAGATATTGAGGTGCTGGAGCCTGTCCAGAGAAGGGCAACCGAGCTGATGAAGGACCTTGGAACACAAGCCTCATGAGGAAGAGCTGAGGGAACTGGGGGTGTTTAGCATGGAGAAGAGTAGGCAGAGGGGAGACCTCCTTGCTCTCTGCAACTCCCTGAAAGGAGGTTGCAGTGAGGTAAGGTTTGGGCTCTTCTCACATGCAACAAGTGACAGTACAAAAGGAAACAGCCTCAAGTTGTGCCAGGGCAGATTCAGGGTGGATATCAGGAAAAATTTCTTCCCAGCAAGGGTTCCCAGGCACTGGAACAGGCTGCCCAGGGAGGTGGAGGAGTCAGCATCCCTGGAGGTGTTTAAAAGATGGATGTGGTGCTGAGGGATGTGGCTTAGTGGCAGGGGCTTCGCAGCAGTGGTGGGGTTGTGAGCTCTAGGTGAGTGGTTGGGCTTAATGATCTCAAAGCTCTCTTCCAACCTCAGAAGTTCCATGATTCTATGACAAAAAACAGTGAGAAAGATCACCCAGCCTGAGGCACTTAAACAGAGCTTGATTTGCTATGGAATTGCAACCTGGCACACAATTAAGTGCCACAGTCACTGAGACTTCATCTTTGCCTCACACACCTGTAGGCTCTCTCAAATATTCCATTGCCACCAGGCTCTCAGCAGCAGAAAGAATGGTTATGACCATGGCAGCACACCCAGGAGCTCCAGCTGCCACGGGCTGGTCTTCCTAAAAGGATTCCTGGTGGGGAGAAGCCGCGTTAACGGTGATTAAAATACAGGTGAGCAGGTACCAGCAGAGAAGAATGCCTGGCAAATGACACTTCCCTACTTTCATGCTGTAAATCTGGAGAGGGCCTGATAAAAGTCAGGGGGAAATGGCCCCAGAGTCAGAGGAGAAAGTGGCCATGGCACTGTGGGGGCATGGTTTAATGGCCACGGTGATGCTGGGCTGATGGTTGGACTCGGTGATCTTGGAGGTCTTTTCCAACCTAAACAGTTCTGTGATTCTGTGACTACTCTTTCTAGTAATACTGAATCTAGTCCTAGTTAGGAATAAAGTCCCACAGTCCTGGTGGCTGCAGGAACACACAAACTGCAGGAAGGGAGAGCCTTTCCAGGGGATGTTGCAGCCAACTTGACAAGGACACTGAACAGACAAAGAGGGGGTGGCAGCAAGGGGAACGTGTGCCAGCACAGATTCATCATGCATCCTGTTGCCAAGTTAAGCACATCAGTAAGTAAATAAATAAATAAGATATCCCAAATCAAATCTGTTTGCATTTAAAAGGTGTTCCTTCCATGACTGCTCTCTGCAGGAGGGATTGTGTCCAGTTCTGGAGCCCCTATTACAGGAAGGATCTGGAGTTGCTGGAGTGTGGCCAGAGAAGGGCCACAAGGATGAGCAGAGGGCTGAAGCTGCTCTGCTATGAGGACAGACTGTGGAAGTCGGGGTTGTTCAGTCTGGAAATGAGAAGGCTCCAAGGAGACTTTATTGTGGCCTTCCAGTATCTGAAGGGGACTCCAAGAAAGCTGGGGAGGGACTTTTTAGGCTGTCAGGGAGTGATAGGGCTGGGGGGATGCAAAAAAAAAAAAAAAAAAAAAAAAAAGGAACTGAGTAGATTGAGATTGGATGTTAGGAAGAAGCCAAGATACCACCCAGAGGAGCTCAGCCCCACGAGGAGCCCCAGCCAGCACCCGTGGAGGAGATTGGAGCAGTCATCAAACATTGCCCTAACAACCGGGGGCCACCAGGCCCCCCGGCCTTTGTTGTCACCACCACCAACACCCAGTGTGCGCCAGGGGCACTCACCAGGGATGAGAGGAGGATCCTCAGCCCAGAAGGGCTCAGCTTGGGGCTGCTGCCTTTCCTGGGGGGATTAAATAGGGGAGTGGGTGGGGAGGGCCAAGTCGCCACAGCTGGGGAAGGAGGAGACTCAAACAGAGCACAGGTGCTCTGGGGTATGAGAGGAAAAAGGGGGGAAATGGGGTGGGTGAGAGACTTTCAGGGTGTCAGATAGTGATAGGGGGAATGGAAAAAAACCTAGAAATGGGGAGATTCAGATGGGATGTGAGGAAGAAGTTGTTCCCCAGGAGGGTGGTGAGAGCCTGGCACAGGTTGCCCAGGGAGGTGGTGCAAGTCTCATGCCTGGAGGGTTTTGCAGCCAGGCTGGATGTGGCTGTGAGCAACCTGCTGTAGTGTGAGGTGTCCCTGCCCACGGTAAGGGGCTTGGAACTGGCTGATCCTTGAGGTCCCTTCCAACCCTAACAATCCTATGATTCCATGATAGAGGGATTCATCCCAAAGCCAGACTTGGTCCTTTGGGGGAGGCAAGGGCTCCCTCTCAGCAAGGAAAAGGGCTCTTGAAAGGGGCTGGTTCCTTGATTCCTTAAATATTTCCCCCAGCAGTGTCTGCTGGTTTTGGAGAGGGAGGACTGTAACTAAATGTGAAGAGATATTTGACTACATGGTTTCAATGCTGAGGGTGAAAAGATCCTAATTGCTGCAGGATTGTGAGTTACGTTAGTGAAGGAGTGAGTCTAACAAACAGCAGCCAGAAAAGAAGATCATTTTTAATGGTTAAAATTAGATCAACCTGAGTTCAGTTTATAAATGTCAGGAAAGAAAACAAACAAACAAATAATAAATGTGGTTTGGAAAGGGGAGGGAAAAGGAGTTTCCAGGAGACATGCCTCAATTTCAGGATACCTCATACTTTTCGCAGAGGCACAGCCTGTGACCAAAAATACTCAGCAGCTTTATCCACTTGTGCTTGGCAGGTGCTGTTGGAGATCAGATGTGAGGGAGCGTGGAGGAGAAGCTTTCCAGCAGCAGGTGAAGCTCAACCAGCAAAGTCATAGAATCATAGAATCAGCCAGGTTGGAAGAGACCTCCAAGATCATCCAGTCCAACCTATCCCCCAGCCCTATCCAATCAACCAGGCACTGAGTGCCTCATCCAGGCTTTGCTTGAAGATCTCCGGTGATGGTGACTCCACCACCTCCCTGGGCAGCACAGCCCAATGGCCAACCTCTCTGTCTGGGAAGAATTTCTTCCTAACATCCAGCCTAAACCTCCCTTGGCACAGCTTGAGACTGTGTCCTCTTGTTCTGGTGCTAGGTGCCTGGGAGAAGAGACCAATCCCCACCTGGCTACAGCCTCCCTTCAGGTAGCTGTAAAGAGAAACAAGGTCTCCCCCGAGCCTCCTCTTCTCCAGGCTAAGCACCCCCAGCTCCCCCAGGCTCTCTTCATAGGGCTTGTGTTCCAGTCATCCTTTGATATTTCAGTAAACTCTGGTGGCAATCTTCAGGCTGTTTCTTCCAGCCTCTATCCTCCCTTCCCTTCCCTTCCCCAGCCTGCTAGTGAGCTGGTGGAGCTGTTCAAGCTGTTTGCTGGAGCTCCGGCTGCTCTCTTGCAAACCACAACTCATTCTGCTGTCGTCCCCCTTGCTCTGACACCTACATACTTAGGAAAGCTGAAAGCTGTGCATCTCCTCCCAGCCTGCTAATCCTAGTAATTCTTCATGCTTTCACAGCCTATCCAAAATGTGAGAGCAGCTTTTCTGCAGACTCCAGGCCTGCAGCGCATTCTGCTGCATTTCCCGTTTCCCAAACAGATATTTCAGTGCCTGCTTCCCGTGGGTAGGATTTTAGCCCATGACTGAAACAACACTGGTGTTTACCTTCACCCCTTAAATCTTACTGTGATTCTTTCCCTGTTCCTTGGGAGGTTCAATTGCCCTCTCCAACCACAGCCAGACCATTTTCCAAAGCTGATTGAAAGCTATCCTGAATCTACCTTGCGGTATAGACATCACCATTAAATGAAGGATTCAGTTTGCCTTGGGTCTCACACAGCTCCCTACCTAAGCACTGCTAATGATTTACCTATCAAATGGTGCTAATTACTCAATGATTCATAGATTCGCAGAACGGTTTCTGTTGGAAATGACCTTAAGGATCATCCAGTTTCAACCCTCCTGCCATAAGCAGGGACACTTTCCACCAGCCCAGGTTGCTCAAGGCACCCACCATCTCCCTGGGCAACCTGTTCCAGTGTCTCCCCACCCTTACTGGAAAGAATTTCTTCCTAACCTCTAGTCTAAATCTACCCTTCTCAAGATTCTATCCAGATGCCTTGCTGTCGAGCTCAACCCCCAGCTGGAAGGGGAGCAACACCTACCCTGCTCTTAGACAGCTTTCTCTTGGAGCCTGATGTTTCCTTCCACAAGGCTCTATCGTCCCAAAGGGATACAGAAAAACATCTGATGAAGCTGATTTGCAGTGACAGAAGGTTCTTGCTGCTGAACCCTGGCTTGGAAAGAGGAACTTCTAAGAAAGCACAAAAGAGATTAAAAAAAAGAGAACATCTGATTGCTGTGAAAGCAGCTTCAGCCAGCCTAGCCCCTATGCAAGAGCCTTGGAGAAGTTTAGTCTCCCCCTCCATAGAGGAATGTGTGTCTAAGGGGAGCTGGAATGAGGGTGCAGGCAAGGAGCAGGAGTCTGCTCTGCTCCTGAGGGGTGGTGTGGCTGTGAGAGCAGGCTGTGCTTCAGCACAGAAAACCTCAGAATGCTCTGCTAGGGGTTGGAAGGGACCAGATGGGTCCTGAGAGTCTCCGGAGAAGCAGACTCCACAACCTCTCTGAGCAGCCTGCTCCAGGGCTCCAGCACCCTCACAGCAAAGAAGTTCTCCCTCGTGCTGGAGTGGAACCTCTATGTCTATTCTCTATTTCTATTGTGCAGAGAAGACTGAGAGGGGATTTGATCAGTGTTTACAAATACTTTAAGGGTGGGTGTCAGAAAGAAGGGATCACTCCCTGTGCTAGGTGATAGGATGAGGGGCAATGGACACAAACTGAAAGGTACTGGAGCAGGCTGCCCAGACACATAGTGGAGTCTCCTTCTCTGGAGGCTTTCAAGACCTATCTGGGTGTGTTTCTGTGTGACCTGCTCAAGGGGATCCTGCTTTGGCTGGGGGGTTGGCTCAATCGTCTCCAGAGGCCCCTTCCAACCCCTAACATTCTGTGATTCTGGGATTCTGTGAATCTATGATTCTATGATTGTATGATTCTGGGGTTCTGGGATTCTGGGACTGTCTGATTCTATGATCCTGTGATTCTATGATTCTATATCAGGAGCCACGTGTGCTGCTCATGACACAGACAATGAGGCAGCTGAGAAGAATGTGGCTGGGTGAACCATCTTCATGATTGTTCTGATCTAGGGAGAGACCTGACAATCTGATCAAAGCTGGTAGGACAGAAAATGCTCCCTGAAACAAAAACATGACTAAATGAAACGCAATAGCACGGGAATTCTTTCCAAAAGGTTTAGCTAATTCAAAAGGTAACTAAGACTCCAGCGTCCCTTGGGAGCCAGCACTGTAAATACTCCACTTCAGTCCACGCACCTTGACTGAGACAAGATCTAAGGAGGTCATGAGCAACACAATAGGAAAGATCTCATTTTAAACCTCAGCCACCGGTGGAAATAAACCTCATTCTTGTTTGGAGCAATGTTAAAAAGTAGGTTAGAGGTTGGTTTGCACTCAGAGGTTTCTTGTTTGTTTTACCTGATTTCCAGCCGTGCTGCAATGCTCTGTGTCGCAGCAGCATGGACCACTCTTTCCTTCCAGGATAACTTCGTCTAAGCAGCATTGTTCAGTTCAGAGAAGCTGGAGGCTTGATGTGGCACACCTTCTTCTACACTTTAGAAAGAAGAAAATGCTGAGTCACAGCTCTTGAGCTGACCTCTGGAGAGAGCTGACCACGAAGGCGTGGATAATGAGCAAAACACCAGCACCTTAGAGCAGTTTGAGGGAGAATTTCAGAGCCACAGAATGGCCGAGGCAGGGAAGGATGCCTGGGCGTCACCTACACCAACTCCTCTGCTCAGAGCAAGGTCAGGTACGGCAGGCTGCTCAGGGCTGTGTCCATTTAGGTCTTGAAAGCCTTCAAGGATGGAGACTTGCTCCGTTCTCTTTATCTTTATCAGGTATTTACCCACATTGATAACATCCTCCTGGGCTTTGTTTTATCCAGGCAGAACAGCTTCAGCCCTCCAAGCCTTTCCTCACATGAAAAATGTTTCAAATCCCTAAAAGTGCCTCAGTTCCCTTTTTTTTGGCCCTTTGCTGGACTCCATCCAGCATGTCCCTGTGTCTCTTGTACCGGAGAGCCTATAAATGGAGCCGGCACAGCAGGGCTGAAGGGGGCAGGATTCAAAGGGAGGAAACCATTACCAAACTCATACTGGGGACAAACTAACAGAGTGCTGCAAAAGCCAAATTTCCCCAAAGAGACTAAGGCTGAGTGATGCCAAAAAGCTTCCAATGGTCCATCAGTGAGCCCAAGAGAAGAACTCAGGATCTTTGTGGAGATTACAGACTAGCTTCATTCTACTAGGAAGTTTCTTTCCCTGGCAATTAATAGAGCTCAGTTTTTGCTTTCAAAAAGGAGGTTTCAAGATTGGGGTTTGTTGTTTTTGTGGTTGGTGTTTTTTTCCTTCCCCCTAAAAAATCCTAAATGCCTGGAGAATCTGAACCCCCTTCAGGAATGAGAATCTGGCGATGAGTGGAGGAAATGAGCAGAGGTTTGTGTACACAGGATGCTGGAGGCTGGAGAAAAGAATCCTGCAGGGAACAGTTTCACCCCACTTAGGTTTGCAAAGTAAAATACAGCTCCAGATCTGAATCATAATTAGACTCCTGCTGAAAGTTTAACTCTTGGGTAGTGAATGCAACCGAATATGACTAATTCTGCCTCAGCACATAACAGAGGATCACAGGATGTCAGGGGTTGGAAGGGACCCAAAGAGATCAGTGAGCCCAACCCCCTGCTTTGAAAAGGGAGGTTTCAAGGTTGGGGTTTGTTGTTTGGTTGGTTGGGTTTTTTCCTTCCCAAAAAAACCCTAAATGCCAGAGCAGGACCATGCAATCCAGAGCAGGACCATGCAATCCAGCTCAGGTCACACAGGAGCACATCCAAACAGGCCTTGAAAGCCTCCAGAGAAGGAGACTCCACAAGCTCTCTGGGCAGCCTGTTCCAGGGCTCTGTGACCCTCACAGTGAAGAAGTTCCCCCTTGTGTTGAGGTGGAACCTCCTGTGCTGCAGCTTACATCCACTGCTCCTTGTCCTGTCACAGGCACATCCCCCATCAAAAGCAGCACCAAGAAGCCAGCAATGCTGAACACTCAAACATTGATTGTGGGCTAAAATAAACATTCTCAGAACTTCACCTCTCCTATTTGGGCAGCAGCAGCAAGGCCACATCAGCCCCTTCCATTGCATTTTTTTGGGGGGATCATCTTGGAAGAATATCTTCTTCAGATGTATATATTCATCAGGAAGACAAACTATCTGCGTTCTATTTTTATAGCAAACAATTTGTGGCAGAAGTCCAACCACACAAACTGAAATCTGGCTATCTGCCAAAGAGTTGTTTGGTAAACATTCAATCCTTGTTGCAAGTTTCCAAGAAGCTGTTATGTATAATTCAACAACTCCAGTTGAAGTGGCCAGAAGAGTTGCTACCAGCAAGCCCAGGAGTAAGGCAGAAGAGAATAAAAGGGTGAGAAGCAAGGGGGATGCTTGGGGGCAGCAGGATACCCCAGAACTGGAGGGAGAAGGAGGGAAAAGTAGAAAACACAACAAGGGGAAAGAGTCAGGAAGGAGTGCAGAGGGTGGAAGGACGAAGGAACACAAAAGAAGTGGAAATCTTTATTACTGTATACAATATACAATAAACCAGGTTGGAAGAGACCTTCAAGATCATCGTGTCCAACCCATCAACCAATCCAACCCACCCAAACAACTAGATCACCAAGCACCCCATCAAGTCTGCTCCTGAACACCTCCAAAGGTGTAGAAAGGTGTGCAATAGATCCCAAAGTGCCTCAGGCCTTGGGGACTTCAAGAATGCTGGAAAAAGAGATATGCTGAGATTGGAGCTGGCTTCTCTACCTCCACCTTTTACAGGATGAGGACTGAGGGCTTCGAACTGGAGAGAAGCTCAATTTAGATTAGACATTAGGAAGAAATTCTTCTCCGTGAGGGTGGTGAGGCACTGGAACAGGTGGCCCAGAGCAGTTGTGGAGGTTCCAGCCCTGGAAGTGTTCAAAGCCAGATTGGATGAGGCCTTGAGCAACCTGGGCTAGTGGGAAGTGTCCGTGCCCACGGCAGGGGTGCAGGAACCGGATGATCTTTAAGGTCCTTTCCGATGTAAACCGTTCCATGACTCCATAAAAAGCAGTGGCAGTGACACCTAGCCACAGAGAAGCAGGGAATCACTCACGTAGGTAACCCTGAGGAGAATGTGGCACTGAATGAGATGCTTTCTAGATTACAAAAGTAGCAATAATTTAGCTAACATACAACTCTCTTAAATTGGGTGAAAGCCCAAAGGTGACCACACTTACATGGAAGGAGGAACTGCAATAGCAGTGATGCCGGAGGTGAAAGCCAGTCCTGCAAAAAGCTGCTGGAGGATGTTTCTGAAATGCAAGGCAAAAGCACACAGCCTTTCTTCCTGGTGCACCATTCATTCTACCCCATCAGCCCCTCTCATTACTTGTTTCCCTTTCTTGTTGTGGGGTTGGTTTGGTTTGAGGGGGTTTTTGTGGTATCATTGCCTTTCTTCACAGAATCACAGAGACACTCAGGTTGGAACAGACCCTCAGGATCACCAAGTCCAACCCAGAACCCTACTCTACGAGGCTCACCCCTAAACCACCGCCCCAAGCACCACATCCAAACCACCTTGAAACACATCCAGGGTTGGGGACTCCACCACCTCCCTGGGCAGCACATTCCAGTGCCTGACCACTCTGGCTGGGAAAAAATTCTTCCTGCTGTCCAGTCTAAAGCTACCCAGTGGCAGCTTGAGGCCATTCCCTCTTTTCTGTCACTAGTTACCTGTGAGAAGAGACCAGCAGCAGCCTCTCCACAACCTCCTTTCACAAGCTAGTTGTAGACAGCAATGAGGTCTCCCCTCAGCCTCCTCTTTTCCACACCAATCATCCCCAGCTCCCCCAGTTGCTCTCCATCAGGTTTATTCTCCAGGCCCTTCCCAGCTTCCTTGCCCTCCTCTGCCCCGGCTCCAGCACCTCCACATCTCTCTTGAGCTGAGGTGCCCCAAACTGGACACAATGCTCAAGGTGTGGCCTCCCCAGAGCTGGGTCCCAGGGGACAATCCCCTCCCTGCTCCTGCTGGACACAGCATTGCTGATCTCAGCCAGGATGCCTTTGGCTTTCTTGTGCTTCCTAACAACCAAGAGGTCAGTTCCCACCAATGTGTAGGTTAGGATGATGAAGCATGTGGCCTCGTGGCTTGGTGGGTTGGGAGCAGTGATACTTTGCTATGATAACAACTCCACTCCTGCATAACTAGCCACTGACCTTTGTTCTTCCCCTTAGCAAACAGACCATCTTCACAGCAACAACAACATCAAAATCCCCAGCAAAAAGTAAAGCTGAGGGATTTGGAAATGTCAAAATAGCAGAGCAACAGAGAGCCCTCAGCCCATATAAATATTTATATTTGAAATACCCATTTGCTCCACTAAATATTTCAGCTGTCGAGGGCAGCCTGAATCTCATTACCTCAGCTCCTGCAGGCCTGTTGGGTGCCCTGGCTTTGAACACAGACAAAAGCAGCGCTCTGTCCCTGTGTGGCAGGCACATTCCAAGCACCCAGCACACTGACACAGTTGTGGGTTGTGTTGCAGCACTGCCATGGCTCTGCTAGTCCCTGCTGTCTTGTTTTTTTTCATGCAGCAGCATCCAGGCTCCACAGCTGTGGAGCTTTCTAATATTGAATACAGATCCTTCACAAGACAGCTGTCTTGGATTTGGGGGTTGTGGTATTTTATATATATATATATCTCATGAAGGAGGAAAAGAAAGCAAAACCCTTCTAAAACCAGCCTCGGCAACATGTTGCCTAGTGGAAAATCCACTTTAATTCACTAATTATTCTGATCTGGAGCTGCAGTGGGTAAAATGCTGTCCAATCCTTTCCATTCAGGAAGATTAGCACATGCAGCCCTTCATCTGGATGCAGCCAGCTCTCCCCTTGCACACACCTCCAGCCAGTCTTCCTCACGATCACCACACAGAGAGGAGCCTCAGGGTACAGACCTGGTCCTCCATCCTGGCAGAGGTCCTTCCAGCCCTGTCTCCTTGGGAGGCACCAGAGGAGAAGAGTGAAGAAGGAATATGAAGGTATGTCTTCTCCCTTTTGACCTTGCCTTGCAAAGAAAAGCTAAGCAAAAGGCATCCCAGCTCCTTTTGGAGGAATGTCAGTGTCAGTGGGCTGCAGGGACACAGAGTCATGGAATTAATTGGGTTGGAAGGGAGCTTAAAGATCACCTAGTTCCAACCCCCTTGCCAAGGGCAGGGACACCTCCCACCAGCCCAGGTTGCTCAAGGCCTCATCCAGCCTGGCCTTGAACACCTCCAGGGAGCATCCAGAGCCTCCCTGAGCAACCTGTCGGGGCGTCTCATCTGCCAGATCAATGGCCCTTGCAACCATGGCTCCATTTGATGTCTGTCTCCCACAAGAATATCTGAGAGCAGCAGGCTGCAGGTGTAATGCAGGGGGCAAAGGGTCTCAAGTGGAGTCATCCCAGCTTGCCCCACAGACATTGTCACCCTTGCCTCTTCCACTGGAGGCAGCCTGCTCCAGAAAATAGAATCACAGAAACAGAGTCAGAGAGTCATAGAATCATAGAGTCATAGAATCATGGTTACAGAATCACAGGATTACAGAATCATGGACTCATGGAATCACAGAATTGTTTGGGTTGGAGAAGACCTTTAAGATCATTGAGGCCAACCATTCTCTAACTCTAGCAAGTCTGGTGCTAAACCATGTCCCTCAGCACCACACCTCTGTGTCTTTGAAACCCCTCCAGGGATGGGGATTCAACTACCTCTACTATGCTATGTACATCATAAAACATACATGAGAAAAGGCTGAGAGAGCTAAGACGTAAACACTACTTTAAAAATAGCCTTCAGTTAAATGATGGCAAGGATCTTTTCTTCCTGCACCCTTAGTGGACTGCCCCTGGGTTGTGTGCACCCCACCAGGGACACCACTGCTCTGGGTGGTAGCTGCAGAGGGTCAGTAGCAGCAGAACCACAAATAAACCAGGGGAAGTTCAGGAGAGGAACTTAGATGCATTCTGCTCCAGTGTGGATGCTTGCTCAATGGAAAGAAATCCTAACTGGCATTTTTCATGTCACACAGTATGCTCTGTAGCTCTTCCAACTTCAGACTACATCTTGCCTTGAATCCTCCCAGCTGTATGGGTACTTACTGTTCCAGCTCATTTGGAAGTGCTTTGTATAGGCTGCTCTGCTACTTCTCTACATCTCAATATGCCAAACAAATAGCTGAGCTGCTGCTGTGGGCCTTGGTTCAGGATCTGCCTCTCTCTTGCCATCCAGATGCTAAATATCTTCACTGTGTCTCCTTCCCATCAGGAAAGGCTCTAGGTCAGGCATTGCTGGCCTGAGGAACTTGATTCTTCAGAAGTCCTGCATTTTGATTCATGATAATAAATTTTGACTCTGTTATTCCTGAATATCCTGGTAAAAGGTGGAGCTGGAAAAGGTTCCCAGGCATAGAATCACAGAATGGTAGGGGTTGGAAGGGAACTCTGGAGAGCACTGAGCCCAATCCCCTGCCAAACAGGATCACCCAGGGTAGGCTTTCAGAGAAGCATTCCTGTTTGGATGTTAGTTCATTTTATCTTTGTGTATTTCTACGGCAAACAAATTCTGCTGCTCCTACAACCTCAACTTTAATGCAGCTATAAATTGGCAAATGGGCAATATAGGGAAAAGCTGAGTCTAATAGTGCCACTCCCAGCTCCTTCTAAAGTTCTTTATAATCAACTTTATCACTGAATGCATCTCAGGGGCACAGGCTGCCCAGGGAGGTGGTGGAGTCCCCATCTCTGGAGGTGTTCAAGAAACCTGTGGCCACGGCACCTGGGGCCATGGTTTGATGGCCATGGTGGTGCTGGGTTGATGGTTGGACTGGATGAGCTCAGAGGTCTTTTCTGTGTCATCATCACAAGCTTTAGCACTGTTTCCAAGTCCTTCTCTATCAAGGCATTGCTTTATTGTCTGTGCTTCAAAGTATATGGTTCTGGAATGGAAAATCCTTCACAATCAAAGTTCAAGCATAAAAAGTTGGCTTTATGGCAGCAATTAAGTGACTTTTATTACTCAGAACAAGTGCCTGATTGTGGGAGAGCTGGAGAAGAGCTGGCAGTGACACAAACATACAGGCACTGCTGCTAAGTGTTCTGAATCCTTCTGGGGCAAAGAAAGGAGCAAGCACCTACAGACACAACCACACAGGGACACCACCACACACAGACACCAGCACACCTGGGGCTGCTCGTGTGCTGTCACACAAAGCATCATTTTGCACTTCAGAGCCCAAACTTTAGGGGTTTTAAACTGGAGCTTAGGAAAAAATTCTTTCCAGTGAGGGTGGGGAGACTCTGGCACAGGCTGCCCAGGGAGGCTGTGGATGTCCCCTCCCTGGAGGTGTTCAGGGCCAGGCTGGATGAGGCCTTGAGCAGCCTGGGCTGGTGGGAGGTGTCCCTGCCCATGGCAGGGGGTTGGGACAGGATGACCTTGAAGGTCCCTTCCAACCCAAACCCTTCTATGAATCTATAAATCCCAAAGGTCTTTTCCAACCTAAATGATCCTTGAGCTCCCTCTCAATCCTCACAATGCTATGATTCTAGGCAGAAAGCTAGACTCAGGACATCACATAAGCTGCTCCTTGCCTCCTGTCAAGGCACTGAAAGACGTGTTCAAACCAGCTACAACAGGATATCTCCATGTATTGTTTGGAACCTTCCCCTCACAGGGACTGACCCAACCTCACTCTGATTAGCCTGAAAGATCTGGTGTCACATGTGGACATGAAAAGCATCTAGACACTTATTAAATATGCATTCCCCTTCCTACTAACATCATTTCATCAATATTTTAATGGCATGTTGCCTTTTAGATTGTGTTCCTACTGTAACATGAGGTCCCTGCTGAGGCAGACAGCCACCACAGAAATCTATGTGTTTATGGTGGACATATTTGTCAGCAGCAAGAGTTGCCATCAGTGCTGATTTTCTGCTGCAAATGCTTCTGGCTATCTCATCAGGAAATAACATCTCTGTTCCCTTCTCCCAGTGAAGTCACTGGGGCAGCATGAGGCTGGACATGGTAGGGCTGAGCATATTCCCTCGCTCCAGGAAGGACATTGAGGGGCTGCAGCGTGTCCAGAGAAGGGTAACAAAGCTGGGAAGGGTCTGGAGCACAGCCCTGTGAGGAGAGGCTGAGGGAGCTGGGGTCGCTTAGCCTGGAGAAGAGGAGGCTCAGGGGAGACCTCATTGCTCTCTACAGCTCCCTGAGAGGAGGCTGCAGTGAGTGGGGCTTGGTCTCTTCTCCCTAGTCTCAGGTGGTAGAAGGAAAGGGAATGGCCTGAAATTGTGCCAGGGGAGGCTGAGGTTGGAGATGAGGAACAATTTCTTTGCTTCAAGAGTGGTCAGGGCTTGGCACAGGCTGCCCAGGGAGGTGGTGGAGTCCCCATCCCTGGAGGGGTTCAAGAAATGTGGCCATGGCACTAGGGGCCGTGGTTCGGTGGCCGTGGTGGTGCTGGGCTGCTGGTTGGACTGGATGAGCTCAGAGGGCTTTTCCAACCCAAACAATCCTATGATTCTGCACTCAAACAGCAGACAAGAGTTATTTCTTGCCAAACTTCCCTGGAAAACAGGGGGGTGAATTTGATCCCTGAGTAATTCCCAAGTGAAGTTCCTGCCTGTATGAAGTTTCTCTGTTTGCCTTGTGCATTTAATCTGATTTCCTGACTTTTTTACAACCTCCTCCTCATTTTGTTTCGTGTTTTTCCTCTCCTCTGGTTACAATCATCACCAGGTCTCAGTCATTTGCTTGCAAAACAATAGCTGGCAGTCATTGTGCTAAGCAGGCTGTTTTGTTACCCTTGCCACGGTCTGGGGTGTTCTCAGTTATTGCTCTTGAGAGGCATCATTAAGGTTTCCATCTTGTTAGTCACTTTCCTGATCTTTCATCTTTCCCCTGCTCAGGAAGCAGCCTTTCCTGGAAACGTTCAAAGAGAGTAAAACCTGGGGACAGGCAGCACCTTGGGCTAATGGCATCCTAGACCCAAATCTCACACTTTCTGCTTTCTTCTGAGCTGATAGCTCCCATTACAGATGTGAAATGCCAGATGATACAGCTTGTGTTCACACAAAGTCCTTCCATCAGAAGTCAGGCCAGCAGGTCTAGAGAGCTGATTCTTCCCCGCTGCTCTGTTAAGACCTCACCTGCAGCACTGTGTCCAGTTCCAGAGCCCCCAGCACAAGAAGGACCTGGACCTGCCGGAGCTGATCTGGAGAAGGGCCCACAAAGATGATCAGAGGGCTGGAAAACCTCTCCTGTGAGGACAGGCTGAGACGGCTGGGGCTGTTCAGCCTAGAGAAGAGAAGGCTCTGGGGAGACCTTAGAGCTGCCTTTCAATATCTGCAGGGCCCTCCAGGCAGGCTGGGACTGCTCAGAAGGGCCTGTGGGGTTAGGACAAGAGGCAACGGTTTGAAACTGGAGCAGGGCAGATTTAGTTTGGACATCAGGAGGAAGTTCTGCATAATTAGAGTGGTGAAGTACTGGAGCAGGCTGCCCAGGGATGTGGTTGAGCTGTCATCATCTCTGTCATCTCTCTGGAGACATTGAAGGTCAAACTCTCTCGGGCCCTGAGCAACCTGATCTGCTTGGAGATGACCCTGCTGACTGCAGGGGTTGGACAAGACGACCTTTGAGGCTTCCTTCCAACCTGATGCATTCTGTGATTCTATAGAAAATGACCAGAAAACAAGATGTGCCTACAGAAAAATCATAATCCTCCAGGCTGGGAAATGTTCCCTCAGCTCCTCACTGGTTAAGGCTCTTTTTTGGTAGTTGTAAAACATCATCTTTTAGCTGGGGAGGTGGGAGAAGGGAGAACCAGCACTCACAATTCCCCTTGAGACTCTGCCAGTGCATTTGCTGTTAGGAAATGACTAAAATAAGCCTCTGCACATATGTCCTTACAAACACTTTGACTGCATTCCCCTCTAATTATTAAGCTTCTTCAGAGTCTGTAAGCCAGTGAGAAAGGGATTAGAGGGGTTACTTTGTGCCTCTGTGCCCATAAAAATCCCTTGGCTCCTGCAGCAGGCTGCTCAGAGCGTCCTGAAAGCTTTCCTATAATCCCTGCCTCCCAGCCGCCACCACCAGCAGCTCCACCACCACTGCACTCCCTTTAGTTAGACACATTCAAATCTCATGCTGCAATCCAACGTGGAAACCAGAGCCCCATTAGAAATCACCTCGAAATAAACTAACCTGCCAGTCACAAACTGGAGCAGCAAGATAAAGCTTCCCCTCAGTTTTACACTGGTTTAGGTTGGACATATGCATATATATATATATATATATATATATATATATATACAGGTTCAAGCTGGATGTTAGGAAGAAATTCTTCCCAGCAAGAGAGATTGGCCATTGGGATGTGCTGCCCAGGGAGGTGGTGGAGTCACCATCACTGGAGGTGTTTAGGAGGAGCCTGGCTGAGGCACTTGGTGCCATGGTTGAGTTGCTTAGATGGTGTTGGGTGATAGGTTGGACTTGATGATCTCAAAGGTCTTTTCCAGCCTGGTTAATTCTGTATTCTGTACTGGAAGAGGGGGAAAACCAAAAGAAGGTAAACCTCAGGAGATGTAAATTGGCAGCCAGCATCTGCTGACGTTTCCCATTCTCACCTTTTATGCCTGCCCTTGGAGGAGAGGTCACAGCAGGGCACTGGTGCCGGGCTGGTGCTGCATGGAAGTGTAAAGACAGGGCAGCAATGGTAAATGAGAGCTCTGTTCCTCATCACCATTCAGGGGGATTGTCATGTCAGGAGAGAATTTACACTGCTCACTGGTGTGGCACTGAAAATAAGTCATTGTATCACGGGGCAGCAGCAAGAGAGGGCTGCAAGCTATCTTCTGGGTCACCAAGCCTGTTTCTAGCACCAGCATGATCTTACATAACCCCTTCCATAGAGTCATAGAATCAACCAAGTTGGAAAGGACCTCAGAGATCATCAAGTCCAACCTATGACCTAATACCTAACACCTCCTGACAACTAAACCATGGCTCCAAGTGCCACATCCAGTCCCTTTCTGAACACCTCCAGGGACGGGGACTCCACCACCTCCCTGGGCAGCACATTCCAATGGCAAATTCCTCTCTCTGAGAAGAACTTTCTCCTCACCTCCAGCCTAAAGCTCCCCTGACACAGCTTGAGACTTTGTCCTCTTGTTCTGGTGCTGCTTGCCTGGGAGAAGAGACCAACCCCCACCTGGCTACAACCTCCCTTCAGGGAGTTGTAGAGAGCAATGAGGTCTTCCCTGAGCCTCCTCTTCTCCAGGCTAAGCAACCCCAGCTCCCTCAGCCTCTCCTCACAGGGCTTGTGCTCAAGACCTGTCACCTTTCACCAACTCAGCTTTAGGAACCCTAATTTTATTTACTTATTTATTTTGGAAGGCAACATTTCCCTGCAATAAATGCAGGGAGGCAATGTGGGCTGTGGGAAGGTTTGAATGAGGAGCTGCCCCTCAAGCCCAACTGCAGCTGTAAATATCCAGAGTGAACAGCTTCCAGACCGTGGTGTTAAAGCAGAGAACCAACTCTCCGGCGTGCATTAAAGCAACATCTGCAAGACAGAAGTGAACAAAGCTCTTCTGAGAAGCCAACCAGGAAGAAATACTTCCTGGGTAAGCAGGAACTTGGCACAGCTGGGCAGAAATCAGCTGTGAGGGCAAAAGCAGGGCTGGAGCAAGCTTGAGTGGAAAGTTTGTGTCATAGAATTGTGGAATCAGGGAATCACAGAACCAAAAAGCTGTTGAGATTGGAAGAGACCTTTGAGATCATCAAGTCCAACCACTCACCTAGAGCTCACAGTCCCACAACTACTGCTAAGCCAATGCCACTAAGCCATGCCCTTCAGCACCACCCCCATGGGGCTCTTGAATGCCTCCAGGGATGGAGACTCCACCACCTCCCTGGGCAGCCAGTGCCCAAGAACCCTTGCTGGGAAGGAGTTTTCCTCACTATCCCACCTGAACCTCCCCTGGCACGACTGGGGGCCATTTCCTCTTCTCCTGCCAATTGCTGTATGTGAGAAGATATCAAATCCCATCTCACTCCAACCTGCTTTAAGGAAGTTGTAGAGGGTGATGAGGCCTCCCCTCAGCCTCCTCTTCTCCGGGTCCCTCAGCCATTCCTCATCAGGCTTGTGTTCAAGACTCTTCACCAGCTTGGTTGCCCTTGTCAGGACACACTCCAGCACCTCATTGTCCCTGCAGTGCAAGGCCTTCTTGCAGAGAGTGTTGTGCTCTCCCTTCTGAGAGCAAGGGGAAACAGAGTGGCTGATGGGTTTGCAGTGAGGAAAGGATGTCCCAGGCAGGGCAGTCTGGGCAGCTCAGCTTCAGCCCTTGGCTTGTTCCCTCCCTGCCCCCTCACATTTGCATGGATCCTTGGCACATCATATGAGCCTATCTTGGTCACCACCTGTGAAGTGGAGAGAACACCACCTCTTGTCTGCACATGGAGGTTGCCCATGCCTTCCAGCAAAGGCCATCTCCTCCTCTGCTTACCAACAGTGGGCAGTAGATGGGTTCTGCCTTGCACACAGATCCTGCTCGCTGATAATCGTTATTTCAGTAGTGCTGACACACGGTCACTCTCCAGTAGGAACCTAACAAGAGCCAAGTGGCTCTGGCTTTTGGTTTTCTCAGAATCATTATCCTAAGGACGTGAGGCTACAGGAGTTAAAAACACAAAGCAGCTTTGCTTGGTCTGGAGCTGATCTCTGGCTGCACACAGGATGCACCTGGAAACACCATGCAGTGTGCAACAGCCATGGGAGTGTTGGCACTGACCACATCTGAGTGTCTAAACCCATCCTTTTCCATGCACTAGTGGTCTCTGCAGAGACACACAATCATTTTGGTTGGAAAAGATCTTTAAGGTTCCTTCCAACCCAAACCATTTCATGAATCTATGAATCATCAAGCCCAGCCATTCTCCATCTCTGCTAAACCATGTCCCTCAGCACCGCATCACTGCCTCTTTGAAGCACCTCCAGGGATCAGGATTCAACCACCTCCCCTAGGGAGCCTGTTCCAGCCTTTGAGAACCTTTTCAGTAGAGGATTTTCTCCTGATATCCAACCTAAACCTCCCATGGTGCAACTTGGAGCCATTTCTCATCCTTAAAAGGTGGCTCAAGTCACACTGCAGATAGGCAGTGATTTATGCACCTTCCTTGGAAGCTCCACAACAGGGCAACTCTGGAGTGTCATTGTATGGCAGTCTCACGGGACACAGAAGCAAAGAGCGTTGATTGCAAGCAGAACAAATCATTTCCTTTCCTGATTTATTCACTCACCTCTTCAACAACAGCAAAAGGCCAGAAATGCCAACTCTTCCTCACTCCAAGGAAAGGTTTTGATGGACCCATGGTGCAGAGCAGAAGTTAGAGCAGAAGTTAAAAGTAGCTAAGAGCTGCAGCCTGATACTAACCCCCCTGGGGTTTGAGTTAAACTCTGCTGACACTGCTTGACTAATTTTAAATATTGTGTAGCATTATTTATTTATCTATCTACAATAAATGAGGTCCCAAAGTGCCATCTCCCAGACCTAAACCTTCATCTTCCTTTCCAGTGAAGTGTGTGCCACTGTTCAGGGGGATCCCAAAGTGCCATCTCCCAGACCTAAACCTTCATCTTCCTTTCCAGTGAAGTGTGTGCACTGTTCAGGGGGATCCCAAAGTGCCATCTCCCAGACCTAAACCTTCATCTTCCTTTCCAGTGAAGTGTGTGCCACTGTTCAGGGGGATCCCAAAGTGCCATCTCCCAGACCTAAACCTTCATGCTCCTTTCCAGTGAAGTGTGTGCCACTGTTCAGGGGGGATCCCAAAGTGCCATCTCCCAGACCTAAACCTTCATGCTCCTTTCCAGTGAAGTGTGTGCCACTGTTCAGGGGGATCCCAAAGTGCCATCTCCCAGACCTAAACCTTCATGCTCCTTTCCAGTGAAGTGTGTGCCACTGTTCAGGGGGATCCCAAAGTGCCATCTCCCAGACCTAAACCTTCATCTTCCTTTCCAGTGAAGTGTGTGCACTGTTCAGGGGGATCCCAAAGTGCCATCTCCCAGACCTAAACCTTCATGCTCCTTTCCAGTGAAGTGTGTGCCACTGTTCAGGGGGATCCCAAAGTGCCATCTCCCAGACCTAAACCTTCATGCTCCTTTCCAGTGAAGTGTGTGCCACTGTTCAGGGGGGATCCCAAAGTGCCATCTCCCAGACCCAAACCTTCATGCTCCTTTCCAGTGAAGTGTGTGCCACTGTTCAGGGGGATCCCAAAGTGCCATCTCCCAGACCTAAACCTTCATGCTCCTTTCCAGTGAAGTGTGTGCCGTTGTTCAGGGGGGAAGAGAAGGAAGCTCTGAGCTAATTTTTCAACCCAGGGGAGTATTGACAGCCAGCCAGCTGCTGAGGCTTTTTGCTTGATCCCTTGCAAATTCTCTTCAGCTATTCATGTCCCAAATGTGCCATGTGCCAAGCCGAAATCGTGCTGCAGGAACCTGGGGGAAAGGGTCTCCTTTTCCTCCCCTGGCAGGCTTATGGCAGAAGGCTGTGAGGGGATAACCATCGCTATTTATAGGTAATCCCCTTTGGAAAGGTCACCCTTCATTGTGTGCTCATTTCGACCCCTGGCCAGCCCCAAATCGTTCTGCTGCAGCCCATCCTTAATGAGCACCTCTTAAGCAGATGAAAAAAGGAAAAGAAAAAAAAAAGGAATGAAAGCAGTGGTGCAGTGAAGCAGGAGGCAGTGTCTGCTTTACAGCTGACAGCCCAAGGAATGCCTGGCACTCACATTATCTCCTGTGGGTTTAATTACAACTTAGGCAGGTTTATTTTCTTTGGCTGGGTGTTTTTTTTTAACAGCTTCACTATCTTCAGCCAGGAGCAGGCACTTACTTTGCATGTTGGACATCCTTGATAACAGGACATTTGGGCTCTGAATCACTTCCCTTATCACAAGCTACTCATGTGCAAGCACAGAGCCACTTATCAGCACAAGGAACTGCAGCTTGCAGGGAGCCGGTGAGCAGGGTCCCTGCTCTGCATTTCTCAGCACTTCTGACTGGCAGAAAACACAACAAAACCCCAGCTCCCGTGGTGTGAAACTGAAAATTCACTCCTGCCATATCTCTGAGTGGTCATCCTGAGCTGAAAGCTGACTCCCTTTCCTGCTTTCTGCTGGGCTGTGTGCTGGAGAAAGCAAGTAGAGCAATCATAGAATCATAGAATGAGTCACAGAAACACAGAGTCATAGAGTCACAGAATGTCAGGGGTTGAAAGGGACCTCTGAAGATCATTAAGTCCAAGCCCCCTGCCAAAGCAGAATCACCTAGGGCAGGTCACACAGGAATGCATCCAGATGCTCTTGAAAGTCTCTGGGCAGCCTGCTCCAGGGCTCCAGCAGCCTCACACCAAAGAAGTTTCTCCTCATGTTGTGGTGCAACTTCCTGGGTTCCACTTTGTGTCCACTGCCTCTCATCCTATCACAGGGCAACAGTGAAAAGAGCCTGGCCCCTTCTATAACCATTGTTCAGATCCCCTCCCAGCCTTCTCTTCTCCAGGCTAACCAGCCCCAGGGCACTCAGCCTTTCCTCCTCACAGAGATGTTCCCATCCCTTCAGCACCCTTGTAGTCCTTTGTTGGACACTTTCTAGCATATCCCCGTCCCTCTTGAACTGGGGAGCCCAGAACTGGACACAGTACTCCAGATGTGGCCTCTCCAGAGCAGAGTAGAGAGAGAGAAAACCTCCCCTGACCTGCTGGCCACACTCTTCTTAATGCACCCCGGGATACCCTTGGCCTTCTTGTCCACAAGGCCACATTGCTGTCCCGTGGACAACTTATTGTCTGCCAGGACTCCAAGGTCCTTCTCTGTGAGCTGCTTTCCAGCAGACCAACCCCTAATGCCAGCACTGAGCACTAGAATAACAGAAGTGTTGAATGGAAGGGAAAAGGAAAGCTCTCTGTTAAGGGGAATGGTGCACAGCAGCCCAGCAGCACAGTGAGGCTTGCTTTATTTCAACACCATCAAAGCTCAATTAATGGAAGCTAGAGGATCATCTCTGTGGCAACAGAGAAAGGAACATGGGAGGTGAGGGGAGACAAAACAAGGTAAAAGGGGGAAGTCAGTGGCATCTGAAGAGAAATGGGTAGGGGACTTGAGAAGATATGGCTTAAAAGAGAGATAATGTATAATAAAAAGAGAGAGATGGTCTATAATAAAAAGAGAGAGGTAATTGATAATAATAAGAGAGAGATGATGTACAATATTCTTTGTTTAAAACAACTCTCTTGTGTTGCTGTGCTTCTTAAAAGCAAGAGTTAGAGGTAAGAGCAAAGCCTTCTCCTCACACTTCCAAGTGGCCAGGCAGGGATGTGGGTTGGCTCCTGAGGCTTGACAGTGCTGCCTTTCTACTGAGCTTTGTCTTCATGTCAGGCAAAGTGGAACATGCTGCTGAGGGTAAGGTCGTGCAGGTTTGTGCCACAAGTTTCTCTCAGTGCCATTACTGCCTCTTTTCCCCTGATCATATTTGGAGTACAGATGAGGTAGAGTTTGCTCCACAGAAATTAATGGCTGGACTGCAGGGGTGGACAAGAGAATTGGTGACCTCACCAGAGTGCAGCTAATTCTATGACACAGAATCATGAATCAACCAGGTTGGAAAAGACCTCAGAGATCATCAAGTCCAACCTATGACCTGATACCTAACACCTCCTGACAACCAAACCATGGCTCCAAGTGCCACATCCAAGCCTTTCTTGAGCACCTCCAGGGATGGTGACTCCACCACCTCCCTGGGCAGCACATCCCAATGGCCAATCTCTCTCTCTGGGAAGAACTTTCTCCTCACCTCCAGCCTAAACTTCCCCTGGCACAGCTTGAGACTGTGTCCTCTTGTTCTGGTGCTGGGTGCCTGGGAGAAGAGACCAACCCCCACCTGGCTGCAACCTCCCTTCAGAGCAAGAAGGTCTCCCCTGAGCCTCCTCTTCTCCAGGCTCAGCAACCCCAGCTCCCTCAGCCTCTCCTCCCAGGGCTGTGCTCCAGACCCCTCCCCAGCTTTGTTGCCCTTCTCTGGACACGTTCATGGACATGCAGCAGCTTCTTTGTTCTTGCTGTTCATTAAACAGGGCCTGGCTTAGAGGCAGTCTTTAAGTTTTGCAGAGTGTTGAAACAATTAAATCATTAATCAAAGCAAGGACTTCGTGAAAGAAAACAGAAAGCACTGAAGCTGTTCCTCAAAAGAAACTAAATGGATTGGAGATCAAGTTTCAATAAGGGAAACAAGGTGAGGGTTTATGGGCTTGGCTCACAACAGCCCCACGGATGCCCCAGGCCTGCGGCAGAGTGGCTGGAAAGATGCCCGGCACAAAAAGGACCTGGGCATGCTGGCTGACAGCTAGCAGTGTGCTCAGGTGGCCAAGGAGGCCACCAGCATCCTGGCCTGGATCTCCAATGGTGTGGTCAGCAGGAGCAGGGAAGTGATTGTGCCCTGTGCTGAGCACCAGTGAGGACACACCTTGAGTACAGGGTTCAGTTTGGGGCCACTCACTACAAGAAGAGAAAAAAGCTGGGGAAGGGTCTGGAGAACAGGGCTGGGGAGGAGCAGCTGAGGGAGCTGGGGGTGTTCAGTGTGGAGAAGAGGAGGCTGAGGGAGACCTCATTGCTCTCTACCTCATTGCTCTCTACAGCTCCCTGAGCTCCCTGGTGGAGGTTGGCCTCTTCTCCCTAGTATCATGTAACAGAAGTGGCCTGAAATTGTGCCAGGGGAGGGTTAGGCTGGAGATTAGGAAATATTTCATTGCTACAGGAGTGGTCAGGGATGGGCACAGGCTGCCCAGGGAGGTGGCAGAGTCCCCATCCCTGGAGGTATGCAAGAAATGTATGGCCATGGCAACTGGGGACAGGGTTTAATGGCCATGGTGGTGCTGGGTTGATGGTTGGACTCAGTGATCTTTGAGGTCCTTTCCAACAGAAACAGTTCTCTGAGTCTATAACTCTGTGACTTCCAAAATTTCTTCATGGATCTCCATAGCCAAATCCCATTTTATTTCAGCAGAGATGCAGGTTGAAGACGCTCCCATTTGTGCTCTGAAGTGCTCTTCTAGATCCTGTGTGGCTGGAAGGGAAGTCTAGCTACGGCTCACCTCATCCAACTTCAGCCTTGTAAAATTCAAGCATCTAAGCTGAGACTGTCATCTGAGTTACTTGAACAGACTGTGCAGACAAAAGAAACTGTTCCTCTGGAGGGTTCATCCCATCTATTATACACAGCCCTTGGTCATATGAATCACACAGCATCACACGATGGTAGGGATTGGAAGGGACTTGTGCAGATCACGCAGCCCAACCCTGCTGCCAAGGCAGAGGCAGAGAAGGCCACACAGGAACACACCCAGGTGGGTTGTGAATGTCTCCAGAGATGACAACTCCACCACCTCTCAGGGCAGCCTGCTCCAGGGCTCCAGCACCATTACATGAAAGAAGTTTCTCCTCAGGCTTAGGTGGAACTTCTGTTCAAGTGTGTGCCCAGCTACGACTACCTGGAAACACACAGGTGACGTCTCACACTCCCAGGCAGTTCTTCGTTTGAGCTCTGCTATTCCTGCATCCTCTTCCACTCAGCCTGTAATACCAGCGGAGACCCTTTCAACGCAGCATCCAATCTGTAAGCAACAACCTCACTTTGCATGAGGCTGGCTGATAGCAGGGCTTTTGTTTGGCTTCATCTGATGGAAGAGAGCTGCCTCAGAGACCTGCAAATGGTGGCTGACTTGGAGCTGCTAGAGCACTCAACAGGGCGTCCTTTTCATCAAGAATACAGGCTTGGTTTCCTGGCGTGATGCAGCAGAACCTGCTTTCACTTCAAACTGAGCACATTTTCTCCCTCAGCCTAGCAGATGGAGAGGAGCAGCTAGCTGAGAACATCCTTTCTGGTTAACACATGAACGTTTCGGGTGGTCCAGAGGTTTTCATAGAATGGCTCAGGTTGGAAGGGACCTCAGAGATCATCTACCCAAACCTCCCTGCCATGGGCAGGGACACCTCTCAGCTAGACTTGGCTGCTCAAGACCTCAGACAATCTGACCTTAAACACCTGTAGGGAGGAGGCAACCCCCACCACTCTGAGCAGCCTCTTCCAGCTTCATACTAGAGAATTTCTTCCTAAGATCCGGTCTCTCCCTCATCTTAAAACCATTCCCCTTTGTCCCCTCTCTAGACAACCTGAAGAAAAGTCCCTCTGCAGCCTTCCTGTAGGATCTCTTCAGGTATTGGAAGGCAGCTCTGAGGTCTCCCCAGAGCAGGTATTGGAAGACAGCTTTAAGGTCTCCCAGAGCATTTGAATTTTCAGTCCTTCACTTCACTGTTCAGGGATGAAGCCAAAAGGGTGACCTCACCTCTCTGTAACCCCACTTTTGTAACTCATCAGATGATTCAAATCATTTTCTTTTGATCTTGCAACAGGTTGGGAGGGAAGAGGGCACTGAAAATAAATAAATTAGGAAGAAAGGAAAAAACCCAAACACATCAAAACCAAACTTTCCAAGGTCTGCCTGGTCTGGAGTGGATACATAAAGGAGGTTTATTACATCTCAGTCTTCAGCAGCACTCCACAGCAGCCCCTGCAATGGAAATCCCCAGCTTGGGTTGTTTGGGAAGCCTCAGGATGCCTGTAGAGAGCTGGAATTCTACTGGCAGCTTTTTTGTTAAGTCTCTACAGATCTTCTTGGAGTGCTTTTAGAAAACATGCTGGAGCCTGGGGTGGCTCAGAGATTTCTCAGTGTTTGCTCCAATCCACACACTCTCCAGCTCTGATGCCTGGGCAAGGGCGAGCACTGCTCCTGATCCTGGAGACGAGGAGGCTCAGGGGAGACCTTATTGCTGTCTACAACTTCCTGAAGGGAGGGGGTTGGTCTCTTCTCCCAGGCACCCAGCACCAGAACAAGAGGACACAGTCTCAAGCTGTGCCAGGGGAAGTTTAGACTCAAGGTGAGGAGAAAGTTCTTCACAGAGAGAGTTGTTGGCCATTGGGATGTGCTGCCCAGGGAGGTGGTGGAGTCACCATCCCTGGAGGTGTTCAAGAGGGGATTGGATGTGACACTTGGTGCCATGGTTTAGTAGTCAGGAGGTCTTGAGTGACAGGTTGGACTTGATCTTTGAGGTCTTTTACAATACAATAATACAATACACCAGGTTGAAAGAGACCTTCAAGATCATCGTGTCCAACCCATCAACCAATCCAACCCACCTAAACAACTAACCCATGGCACCAAGCACCCCATCAAGCCTCCTCCTGAACACCTCCAGTGATGGTGACTCCACCACCTCCCTGGGCAGCACATTCCAATGGGCAATCACTCTCTCTGTATAGAACTTCTTCCTAACATCCAGCCTGAACCTGCCCTGGGGCAGCCTGAGACTGTGTCCTCTTGTTCTGGTACTGGCTGCCTGGGAGAAGAGACCAACCTCTGCCTGGCTGCAACCTCCCTTCAGGTAGCTGTAGAGAGCAATGAGGTCACCCCTCAGTCTCCTCTTCTCCAGGCTAAGCAACCCCTTTTCCAACCTTATTGATTCTGTGATTCTATTCTATGACTCCTCCAATCTCTACAACCACAGGCAGCACAGGACAGGACAAAGATGTCCATGGCTCTACAGAGAACAAAGATCTTGATCATAGTTCAGCTTGTCCATGCCATTCTAAACATGTAGATGGCTTGACACTCTCCAACACTGGAATATTCTCTTTGGGCTCAGTGACAATCATGCAGAAGACAGGAGCTGACCTTCAGCACCCTGTGCAAGCATCCCAGTGGAACGCAGTGCACGTCCTTTACTGATGGGAGGCTTACGTTTCTGTCCCAGTGTTGGCAGGCTGAGTTATCTGTCCTTTGGGAAACCTCTGAGACAGGACTGGAAAGGTCACTGATCTCAGCAGACGTCTGTGCCACATTCTGAAGCACGAAGACTGAACGATCCTACGGGGGATCAGAAGCCAGCTGCATAACAAAGATTTGGTGATCATCACTGAGGCAGCAGAGATCTGCTGTGTGGACCCCTCCTATGTTGTCTGTGGAGCTGTGATCTGCACAGAGAGAATAAAAGCTAGAGATAGCAGGAGTGGAGATTCCTTACCACAGTACTCCTCCAGGCAGCACATCATTTTTCTTCTTGACTAGTATGGAGACTGCTGGAGTAGAGCCTGGAGCTGTGCTTGTGACTCTGGGAAATTCTCTCTGTGAGGGCCGAACAGCAGGGCTGCTCTAAGAGCACAAAGGGGCTTCTGGTGATTCAGACCTTCCTCATGTGGAGCTGGCAGCTGGTGCCCTCCTGGTAGCCCACCTGGCCCTGTGACGTTCACAAGCTCTGTGGTGCCAACCCCCACAGGGCCACTGTGAGTCCTTCTTTATCCTGAAACAATGATGAAGCTATCCAGCAGGAAGAAGCTCATGGAAAGGCTCCTCTCTTGCTTGTCTCTGCTCCTTCCTCACCAAATTTATGGTGGGACAGATGGTGGTTGCACAGGTGACAGACTGCTCTGCACTTCAGGTGGCTCTAGTGCTAACTTGAACCAACCTCCAGCAGAGAGGAACAAGAAAGACTACCATGCTCTTCACACCACCAGGAAACAGATCTCCAATTACCTGCTGATGCTGCTTCTGTAAGAATGAGAGCTTGGCTGGAAAAGAACAAAATGAAAATGCCTCTGCCAAAGACAAGCTGGAGAGGTGGCCCAGGTGAACCTCATGAGCCTGGATGAGCTGGAGAGGTGGCCCAGGTGAACCTCATGAACCTGGATGAGCTGGAGAGGTGGCCCAGGTGAACCTCATGAACCTGGATGAGCTGGAGAGGTGGCCCAGGTGAACCCCATGAAGTTCAACAAGAGCAAGTGCAGGGTTCTGCACCTGGGCCAGAACAATCCTCTGTCAAAACAGGCTGGGGGAGGAGGTGTGAGAGAGCAGCCCTGAGGAAAAGGATTTGGGGGTGCTGATGGATGAGAAGCTGGAGAGGAGCAGGCAGTGTGAGCTTGCAGAGCAGAAGGCAACTAACAACCTGGGCTCCACCAAAGAGCATTGCCAGCAGAGCCAGAGAGGTGATTCTGCCACTGTGCTCTGCTCTGGGGAGACCTCACCTGGAGTGCTGTGTGCAGCTCTGGAGCCCTCAACACAGGAAGGACATGGAGCTGATGGAGAGGGTCCAGAGGAAGGCCACAGAAATGATCAGGGGCTTGGAGCAGCTCTGCTATGAGGCCAGGCTGAGGGAGCTGAGGATGTTCAGCCTGGAGAAGAGAAGGCTCCAGGGAGACTCTAGGGCAGCCTGCCAGTACCTGAAGGGGGCCTACAGAAAGGATGGAGAGAGGCTGCAGAGGGCCCGAAGTGACAGCACAAGGGGCAATGGCTTCAAATTGGAGAAGAGCAGATTTAGATTGGATATCAGGAAGAAGTTCTTCACCACGAGGGTGGTAGAGCACTGGAATAGGCTGCCCAGGGAGGTGGTTGAGGCCCCAGCCATGGAGATCTTCAAGGTGAGACTGGACAGGGCTCTGGGCAACCTGATCTAGTTGAGGATGTCCCTGCTGAGTGAAGAGGAGGTTGGACTGGATGAGCTTTGGATGTCCCTTCCAGCATGGACCACTCGGTGATCCTATGAAGACGCTACAGTGATACCATCAGTCCAGTCACCAGGAAACCTCAGGTGAGAGTCAACAGAAACAATGAGGTCAAGAGCTCTGCTTCGGCGTCCCGGTTTGACGTGGTTGCCTTTAGACACCACAGTTACAGACCCCCACGAGGTTCAGAGAGACAGGAGCAGGACAGGTAGAGGCAGGAAATGATGCTATTTCATTCCCAGAGTCCCTGCAGCCCTGGGAAACTGCCTGCACTTGCAGTGCCCTTTTCCCCTCCCTCTGTGCTCCCAGGAGGGCAGCGGCAGGCAGGCCGGAGGTCGGAGGGGCCGCGGCAGGCAGGAGAGGCTCACCTGGTGCCCGGAGGGGCCTGGCTGGGGCCAGGAGCAGCCTAACTGGGGCCTGGAGCCACCAAGCCAAATTTTTGCTGTGTCCCCATGGTGTGGTATGCAGGGTAGAGAGATCTGGGGTGGGGGGGACAATGAAGGCTTGGGTTTGTTGGCCTGGTTTAAAGGGAGGTCTGTGAAAGCTTTGGCTTAATGAGGTTCTGGTTTAAGCCCAGACCATGGGATTTAGTGTATTTTATCTGCTTGGTACTGTTTTGTGCAGCTGTGAATTGCCTTCCCATTGAAACTCTCCAGCCCTACGCAATCCTTTCTGTGAGCAGTTTTGGCTTTGCCCCTTTTGGGAGAGGTAAAGGAGCAAATCTGTCTTGCTCTAAACTAAGACATTCTGCAAGTGTGACCTCGGAACAATGAGCTCTGTCTCCAGGAGGCAGGCAATTACTAACCTCATGGCATCTTCTTTATGAGGAAGGGACAAGCTTGGAGAGAGTGTTGTGGCCATGCTCTACATTTGTTCATAGGATCATAGAATTATTTTCCTTTGAGGACACCTTGAAGACCATCAAGCCCAACCATTAAATATAGAAGTGTTTGGGTTTGAAGACACCTTGAAGACCATTTAGCCCAACCCTTAAACATAGAATTGTTTGGGTGTGAAGACACCTTGAAGACCATTTAGCCCAACCCTTAAACATACAATTGTTTGGGTGTGAAGACACCTTGAAGACCATTTAGCCCAACCCTTAAACATACAATTGTTTGGGTGTGACAACACCTTTAAGATAATCAAGCCCAACCATTAACTCACTACAGCCAGATCACCACTAAGCCATGTCCTTCCTCACCACATCTACACAGCTTTTAAACCCCTCCAGGAATGGAGACTCCACCACAGACTTTGGCAGCCTGGTCCAGGGCTTGAAAACAAGAAATTGATCCTAATGCCCAGCCAAAGCATGCCCTGGCATAACTTGAGGCTGTTTCCTCTTGTCCTAACACTTGTTCCTTGGAAGAAGAGCCCAGATCTCACCTGGCTTTGCATCTGGACATGGTACTTTGGGATGTGGTTTAATGGTCATGGAGGTGTAGGGTTGATGGTTGGCCTCAGTGATAGAATGATAGAATCAGTCAGGGTTGGAAGGGACCACAAGGATCATCTAGTACCAACCCCTGCCATGGGCAGGGACACCCCACACTAGATCAGGCTGTGATCTTTGAGGTCTTTCCCAGCCAAAACATTCTGTGATTTTCAAGCAATGGTCCTACAGTGAATATAAATGCATAGAGAAATCCAAACTCTTCAATAGTGTCCAAAACTCAATTGCTGGCTGTGTAGAAACCTAACAGAGTGACAAAGCTGGGGAGCAAATAGAGCAGAACCTTTCTCACCAGGCCTTTTTCATCTTGGCCCCATCTGCACTGTGGGGACTCCACCTGTGGTGTTGATTTTAGGCAACAGAGATGGGAAAAGGCAAATAACAGCATTTCTCTTTTATTTCATGATGTTCAGTAAGGACATGGACCTACTGGAGAGTGCCCAGAGCAGGGCCACAAAGATGGTCAGAGGGCTGGAGTACCTCTGCTATGACAACAGGCTGAGAGTGTTAGGGCTGTTCAGCCTGAAGAAGAGAAGGTTCCAGGCAGACCTTAGAGCTGCACTTCAGGATCTGGAGGGGACCTACAGGAAGGCTGGGGAGGGACTGTTTAGAAGAGCTTGGAGTGATAGGACAAGGGACAACGGTTTGAAGCTGGAGCAGGGTGGGTTTAGGTTGGACATCAGGAGGAAGTTCTGCACAATGAGAGTGGTGAAATACTGGAACAGGTTGTCCAGGGATGTGGTTGGTGCCCTGTCCCTCAAGATATTCAAGGTCAGGCTTGATGCAATCCTGGGCAGGTCAGAAGGTGTCCCTGCTGACGGCAGGGGAGGTTGCACAAGATGACCTTTGAGGGTCCCTTCCAACCCAATGCAATCTGTGGGTCTGTATGGAACAGGCTTGAGCTGCACAGGGAACTCCAGCACATGCAGCATGCAATCCAGCCAGCGACCCTTTAGCAACCCTTCCTCCAACCAGTCCAAGCCAGGGCCAAGGGTCATGGTGCCATTAGCACAAAAACCTCATATGGGGCACCCCTCAGTCTCCACCAGTCTCCTTTAGGCCTGCCCAGTGCCAGCTTCTTGAACTTGAAGCCCTGGAGGCATGTGCCATGAGGTCAGCAGCAGCAAGTCGAGGTCAGCAGAACTCTGGAAATCTTTCTCATCTGCCAAATTCTTCCTGCAGAAGTCACTGAGCCCTCCAGGTTTCTAAACAGCTTTGAACTTGCTTGCCCTGCCATTAAACCCAAGATAATGTAGCTGACTGCTGGAACGTATCCAGAGGAGGGCCACGAGGATGAGCAGAGGGCTGGAGCTGCTCTGCTGTGAGGACAGACTGAGGGAGTTGGGGTTGTGCAGTCTGGAGAAGAGAAGGCTCTGAGGAGACCTAATTGTGGCCTTCCAGGATCTGCAGGGGGCTACAGGAAAGCTGGGGAGGGACTTTTGAGGGTGTCAGGGAGTGACAGGGCTGGGGGGAATGGAACAAGACTATAAATGGGTAGATTGAGATTGGATGTGAGGAAGAAGTTGTTCCCCAGGAGGGTGGTGAGAGCCTCACCCCTGGAGGTGTTTGCAGCCAGGCTGGATGTGGCTGAGAGCAACCTGCTGTAGTGTGAGATGTCCCTGCCCATGGCAGGGGGTGGAACTGGCTGCTCCTTGAGGTCCCTTCCAGCCCTGACAATTCCATGACCCTATGATTCCAGGGTTTATTGCCAAGACATAAAGACTTTTTTTCCCTCTGTTTTATTTTTCCAAATGATTGTCTTTTCTTTTTTTCCAGGTTGTAAACCATCCAAGTGAGCAAATGGGATTGGATTTTCCCTTATTCTATTGCTCCATGACTAATTTACTTTTATGGCTTCACAACTGAACCCCATGGACGTTTTGCCCTCAGTTCTGAGTGCATTCTATGCATTTATTTATTTTTCTGCAAGCCCTCTATAAAAGTTTTGTTTGCAGAGCACTGAGTGTTGAACGTGTTGGCATAAGTTCCAAGCAGTCTGGGACCTGTGTGGTTTATTTCTCTCTCTTTTTTTCCCCCTCCCCTTTATCTTTGAAGCCATTGAGTTCACCTGGAGCATTTCTGTTTTCTTCCTCTTGCCAGGTCCAGTCCCAGTGAGGGAAACTTGAGTGGTTGGCTCTAGAACTTGCTTCCCAGCTGGGCTGCTGCTCCTGCTGGTCCTTTAGGGCACAGAGCAAAACTGCTCTGGTGTGCTTCTGCCTAAGGAAATCCATGGAAGTTTGTTATCTGAGCAGACTTAGTGGGGAAAGTGGAATAGAATGGAGTAGAATGGACCAGAGTGGAGTAGAGTAGAATAGAATTAACCAGGTTGGAAAAGACCTTTGAGATCATCAAGTCCAACCTATCACCCAACACCATCTAAGCAACTCAACCATGGCACCAAGTGCCTCAGCCAGGCTCCTCCTAAACACCTCCAGGGATGGGGACTCCACCACCTCCCTGGGCAGCACATTCCAATGGCCAATCACTCTCTCTATGAAGAATTTCTTCCTCACCTCCAGCCTAAACCTCCCCTGGCACAGTTTGAGACTGTGTCCTCTTGTTCTGGAGCTGGTTGCCTGGGAGAAGAGACCAATCCCCAGCTGGCTACAACCTCCCTTCAGGGAGTTGGAGAGAGCAAGAAGGTCTCCCCTGAGCCTCCTCTTCTCCAGGCTAAGCAACCCCAGCTCCCTCAGCCTCTCCTCACAGGGCTGTGCTCCAGACCCCTCCCCAGCTTTGTTGCCCTTCTCTGGACACCTTCCAGCAACTCAACATCTTTCCTAAACTGAGGAGCCCAGAACTGGACACAGGACTCAAGGTGTGGCCTAACCAGTGCTGAGTACAGGGCAGAATGACCTCCCTGCTCCTGCTGGCCACACTGTTCCTGATGCAGGCCAGGATGCCCTTGGCCTTCTTGGCCACCTGGGCACACTGCTGGCTCCTGTTCAGCTGCTGTCCACCAGTGCCCCCAGGTTCCTTTCTGCCTGGCTGCTCTCCAGCCACTCTGACCCCAGCCTGTAGCACCGCGTGGGGTTGGACCTGGCATTTCTGGAGGGGTTTTGTGCTCTTGGGATACTAATGAGCTTCAGGGTTCTCTTTCAGTTGTTGGTAATATGCTGTGTGAATTATTGATGAGGCTTTTTGTGACTGTAAATCCACCCAGATGATTGGGCAGTGGGAAATGTTTTATGGATATGAGTGTTGATCAATAAATAAATAGCTGCGAGTGCAACTCTCAGATGAGTCAGAAAACAGAAGAACTGGAGGTGAAAAGCCAGGAGGTGTTTTCACACTGAGAGCCTTTTACTGGCTGGTGTCATTCTTCAGCAATATCCTTTGACTCCTCTGGTGGCTTTTCATAGATTCATAGAATGGTTTGGGCAGGAAGGGACCTTGAAGATCATCTGGGTCCAAGCCCTCTGCTATTGGAAGGGGCACCCTCCACTAGACCAGATTGCTCAGGGTTGCATCCAACCAATCCAACCCAGGGCCAGGTGTCAGGGGGCCATTAGAAGAAAAACTTCATGTGGATGGATTTTGCAAACTGGTATGGACATGCTGGATACCAGGATGCACCCCAGAGAAATCATCTGAGTACTGACTTCACTGCTGGGCTCCCCAGGTCAAGAGGGACAGGGATTGGCTGGAGAGGGTCCAGTGGAGGGCTGTGAGGATGATTAGGGGACTGGAGCACTGCCTGGTGAGGAGAGGCTGAGACCTGGGGCTCTGTATTCTGGAAAAGAGAAGACTGAGAGGGGATTTAATAAGTGTTTATCAATATCTGAGGGCTGGGGGTCAGGAGGGAGGGGACAGGCTCTGCTCACTCTGCTCTCTGGGATAGGACAAGGAGCAGTGGATGTAAGCTGCAGCACAGGAGGTTCCACCGCAACACAAGGGGGAACTTCTTTACTGTAAGGGTCACAGAGCCCTGGAGCAGGCTGCCCAGAGAGGTTGTGGAGTCTCCTTCTCTGGAGACTTTCAAGCCCCATCTGGATGTGTTCCTGTGTGACCTGAGCTGGATTGTATGGTCCTGCTCTGGCAGAGGGGTTGGACTCGATGATCTCTTTGGGTCTGTTCCAACCCCTGACATCCTGTGAGCCTGGGATCTGCATTCCCACTGTGTGCTGGGCCATCTCATTCAGTCTATACTATCACTTAGAAAGGTTGGGCCAGATGATCCTTGGGGTCCTTTCTAACCTGGCATTCTGTGATTCTCTGATTCTATCAAAACCATTCAGAGAACCAGAGAGGGTTAGGGGGTACCAATTAATCCAGCTGGTTTTTGAATGTCTCCAGAGAAGCAGACTCCAGAACCTCTCTGGGCAGCCTGCTCCAGGGCTCCAGCCTCCTCACAGTGAAAGTTTCTCCTTATGTTCACATGGAAGCTCCTCTGCTCCAGCTTACACCCATTGCCCCTTGCCCTGTCATTGGACATCCCTGAGCAGAGCCTGGCCCTGTCCTCCCCACGCTGCCCTGCACATCTTTATCAACAGGAATAAGGGCACCCCTCAGTCTCCTCCAAGCTGAAGAGCCTCAGCTCCCTCAGCCTGTCCTCACAAGGAAGATGTTTCACTCCCTTCAGGATCTCTGTGGCCCTGTGCTGGACTCTTTCAAGCAGTTCCCTGAGGTCCTCCTTGAATGGAGGGGCCCAGAACTGGACTCACTATTCCAGATGTAGCCTCAGCAGGGCAGAGTAGAGGGGGAAGAGAACCTCTTGGACCTACCAAGCACATCCCTTCCAATACACCCCAGGACACCACTGTCACTCTTGGCCGAAAAGGCACACTGATGGCTCATGGGCATCCCTCTGTCCACCAAGACCCCCAGCTCCCTCTCCTCTCTGCTGTCCAACAGGTCAGTCTCCAATCTATAGTGGTACATGGGGCCATTCCTTCCCAGAGGCAAGGTTTTACCTTCAATGTCCAGGTCCAAGGCCCTAAACTTTAGACAGAATATTTCATGCTGAAGTCCCAGCCTTGTTTTCTCTGTGCAAATGACCCAAGGGCAGCTCTGGGTGCTTTCCCTCATCATTCACAGCTGTCCAACACATACTCCCCGTGGATGTGTTTCAGACTACAGGTGGTTCATGAACTATTCAACTATTTTTGACTATATGCTTCCCTCTGACTCATACTCCCTAAACAAACAGCTGTGGTGGCTAAGACCTAACTGCCTCTTCTCCCCCCATCCCAGCTGTTTGCTGCTGACCCTTTGCCAGAAATTCTTGCTCCTGTTCCAGATACAGCAAAACCTGCTGCACCTCAGCTGCTCCAGCTCTTAATCTGGCATCTTACTGCAAAACTACTTCCACTGCTAAGTTAAGCTCGAGGGCTGTACAGTGGAACAGCTGAGGTGCAGTAGAATGCTCTGTTCTGCAACTGGAGGCCATGTCTTCCTGAGAGAAGTGCTCATCTAACCAGTTCAGCAGCAAGACCCCCAGAGTTTGTCTGTCAGAGACCCCCAGAGTTTGTCTGTAGACACTCACACCCC